>FLMG01000154.1:40361-77434 GCA_900088475.1 Hyphochytrium catenoides
ACGGCAACGTCGCTAACGGCAAGCAGAATCATGCCGCTAACGATAAGGCTGAAGACTCGAGTGCATATACCAACTCTTCTGACTCATCAACTAACAACTACAAGAAGAGTGAACAACCTCCTCTTCTTCTTCTTCTTTCCCTCCTCTGGACCTCAGCATCATCGATCAGAAGCAGCAGCAATTGTTGACGCACTCCTTGTCATCTTGGACAAGACAAGAAGCACAGAACATCGACCTTGAAGAAGTGCCAGTGCCAGGTCTCACTCCTATTATTATCGTCAAACACTCCTCCTACTAACTACGGCCCCGATTCATTCCTGTAGATGATAGATTCTCTTCTTTCAGATTCTGTCAGCCCACCCCAGCAACCGCAGATGAGGAAGCCCACATACTAATACCTTACTAGTTCGGCTCTTAGAAGGAGCTCTAGAACTCGCTCAAAGCCTCAGTATGTTACGCTCAGAGGGACTATTATTATTCTGAACGCAACTGTTGTGAGTACTGGATTCCTCGGAGTTCTAACCTCCTATAGTGTTTGACTCTCTGTGCGTGCCTTGTTAGTAGAGCTTCAGCTTGTCGTTAGCGGCATGAATCTGCTTCATATGAGGCAATCCGGGATATTCAGTAATCAATGAGAGATACAAGAGGTAACTGATTCTCTGACCAGCCCTTCTGGAGGAGGTCTGGGTTGATGAGGAGCGTTCCGTCTTCCAGTTCAGAGGTTGCACCCCATCAATCCTGCCGTCAGCCCTGCACGACTTCCATGTCCGCTTGCAAACCTCGGTCGCTCTCTCTCTCTCTCTCTCTCTCTCTCTCTCTCTCTCTCTCTCTCTCTCTCTTTCTCTCTCTCTCTTTTCTCTCTCTCTCTCTTCACTGCTCGTGTCTTCAACAACACTTTCTGCCCCTAGACGGCCCAGATTGTACTCCAAAGCTCATCACTCCTCATTTTCCATCCAGTCCGGGTTCGTCGTGGTTCTAGAAGTAGCGGAGGATTCTCACTGTGCTGAACGAAGGCCAGGAGCACGAGCTCTGAGAAAATGTCAAGCCTGCGACTGCCATTACGTTTGCTTGCCTCTGCTGGGCGAACGCGAGGCTTACTTCGCAAATTGCCAAGCCAACATGCTGCCGCTATGTCGTCCATCGGTAAGTGCTGAAGGTGGACTCAATCTCTATCTCCACCCCCGGCGGTATCGTGTCTAGCATCTTTCTGTCGCTCTTGGACATATCTTGAGGTTTCTAACCTCATCTCCTCATCACATCCTCCACTTGAATGCTATCCTCTGTCGACCTGGCCTTCTCTCTTTCTATAGGTTGTCTTCTGTTTCCAATTCCTAATCTTTGTCGCGTCTGTGCCGTTAGCCGCCTTAATCTGGCTTCTGTTCCTTCTGTGTTCTGATAATCCTCTCCTTTGGCTCTGCCTTTCGCGCAATGTTTCCCAGCCAACTTTCCAGGCGGGCAAGCTGTGAGGCTGGTAGAGAAGCTGGAGATCCAGGTGCCATCTTTCGAAGAGCGCATCCCAGCTTACAGAGGTAGGAGAACACAAAGAGCATCATCTTTAAATACCGGCATTCTAACTGCGGTGTGCACATGGCAGTGATGGACGAGGATGGGTCAATAAGGCCCGGTGCCACTGTTCCAGAGGTCCGTCTCTGTCTCTCTGTCTCTCTCTCCCTCTCTCTGTGGCCTCATTTCGTTGTGACCTCCCTCTGGATAATAGCTGCTCATCTGGCTCACTTGCGGTGTCTCTCTGAATCTTTCCACTATACAAGATTCAAAGGCGCTTCTATCTTGTGGCAAGCAAAGCGACAGCTTGGCCTCTTTTCCTTACTCATCTTTCTGAAAATACTTCTTTCATCATCTTCATCATCCTTCGAGGGCCCTGGCGTGTTTGCTGATATTCTTGGTACTCATGTCTTGACAGCTTTCAGACGATGATCTGCTACGAATGTACCACGTGATGGTCCGCTTACAGAACATGGATCAGATTTTCTATGATGCACAGCGACAGGTGCGACGACCCAATACCGTTCTCAACTCTACGCATCATGCTCCTCCGCTTTCCAGCCCCTCATTGTCTGTTTCTCACACTGAGATCTAGTTCTTCCTTTTTTACGGCTCGTGGAACTGATGAAGTGCTTCACATGCTGACCTCGCTCTGCCCTTCCCATACGACCCTCTCCGGCATCGAAACAGGGAAGAATCTCATTCTATATGACAAGCATGGGAGAGGAGGGCACACAGATCGGCAGTGCCGCTGCCATTAGCAATCGTAAGTGTTGGGGCAAGATAGGGATGGGATGTGATGTGAACGAATCTTCTAAAGTCAAGCGTATATGAGGTTCGAGAGGAGGAAAGAGAATATAGAGGGCTATCTGAATACAGGCGGAGAGGGCTAGAGAGAGATGAAGAGCCTGTGGAAGCGTGATATGAGGGTGCCCTGAAGGCATGATAAGGTGGAGTCAGTAGACCGCTGTCCATAGACTATGAATTGACAAGTCTTCTGTTGGCATAGAGGACACGGTCTTCGCGCAATATCGCGAGCCGGGCGTTCTCATGTGGAGAGGATTTACTCTAGAGCAGTTTGCCGACCAGGTATGGGGCTCCAGCTTCGTTAAATCCTTCGGTGTTCCTAGGTCTGCTCCACGCTCTTTCTAAAGCACGTCAAACGACTAATTCTCTACCTCTTCCCCGCTGTGTCAAGTGCTTTGCCACCATTGATGACAATGGCAAAGGACGGCAGATGCCGGTACATTATGGTTCGAAAGCTCTGAACTATCAGACGATCTCTTCGCCTCTGGCCACACAAATTCCTCAGGTAAGAAAATCTAGCTTCGCTCTGCAGGAGAGGGAGATTTTGTCACCTTTTCTATCACGATTGCCAATAGTAGCGGTAAATAATCACCAATGGCTGCTCTTCTCCTTTCTGGTCCATCTCTGCTGCTCAGGCTGTTGGTGCTGCTTACGCCGTCAAGCTGTCGCCCCAGGCGGGAAAGCAAATCGCAGTGTGCTACTTTGGAGAGGGGGCAGCTAGTGAAGGAGACTTTCATGCTGGTGCGACAGATCACTTGAGAAACGCGCGTTACGATCTTTTCCTTGCTTTCCTCGTTTGTTACGTTTCGCTTTGCGCTCTCTCATTGGCGGTCCGTCTGTCTCACCGTCTCCCTGTCTACTCGGAGTGGAATTTGACTGACATGAGACGTTGTCGAATGCTTCTACCTACAGCACTAAACATGGCTGCGACGACCAAGAGCCCAGTCCTCTTCTTCTGTCGAAACAACGGTTACGCTATTAGGTATGTCAGCTCTTGCTGGCCCTCTCCTTGCATTTCCTACGAGCACATGAGTATAGGGTCTGTCGGGAAAATGGGCTCACTTCCCACGGGTCATAGAGGTTTTCCTTACGTCTCTTTGGCCGTCATTCACCTCCCTCTGTGTGTTACTCCTACGGGTCCCCACCCCTGTTTTCCTTTCTCACTCCGTTCTTTTTCATTCCCTTCACAGTACCTCTGTGGTGGACCAATTCGCAGGAGACGGCATCGCTTCCCGTGGCGTCGGCTACGGGATGGCGGTCGTCCGGGTTGATGGAAACGATATCTTTGCGGTCTATAACGCCACTAAGGCAGCGAGGGAATACATTCTCCAGACAGGGAAGCCCATTCTTTTAGAGTCGATGACGTACAGACAGGGTAAGTAGCACTGGACCACAGCCGCTCTAGGTTCTCCAGCGCTGTTGACCTATCTGTCTGGCCCCTAACTTTGCTCTGCTCACCCTCTTAGGGCATCATTCAACCTCTGATGACTCGACACGATATCGCGATGTATCTGAGATCAAAATGTGGAAGGACAAGCACTGCCCCGTCAACAGAATGAAGAATTACCTCATTGTAAGAGCGAAACGGCAATTGGGAGAGGGAGGACTGGGAGGAGAACTAAAAATTAGGAAAAATTTAAGGAAGCTAGACGTGTGATATTCATAACACTTTTTCAGGCCAAAGGACTGTGGAGCGATGCTCAGGAGCAGACTCTAAGAGACGGAGAGCGACAGAACGTCCTCACCGCCATGCAACAGGTAACGAGTCCGCATTTGGGACTGATGGTTCCTCTTCACTCATCATCTTGTGTTGTCACTCACTCTTTCTCACTTCCAAGGCTGAGAGAAAGGAGAAACCACCAATGGACTCTCTCTTCGAGGACGTCTACAAGGAAAAGCCAGCCCATCTCCAGGTAAGTTGCACTTGAAATCTTGACGTTGTCTATGCCTCAATCTATGGCTCATTCCTCGACCGCTTTCTTTCGCTTTGTGTCGTGGTACACCAGTGGCAAGAGAAGAAGATGCTAGAGCACGTTGCCAAGTACCCAGATCACTACACGATAGGAGGACACTAAATGTATATTATACAGGATACGCTGTGTGTCAATCATTTATACTTCCACTAAGATCTCTCTTTCTAATCTGCCTCCATTATATGGAGCATTATTGAGAAGCTCTTGGGGACTATGCACATATGGGCCGAGGGTTTCATATAAAAATGAGTTGATTGGGTCTCGCTTTATGCATGCAAATACGTTGAGACCATCTTGTGCTGCCGGAAGAGCTAGCGCAAGCAGGCTTTCAAAGTTCGAAGGCACGTAGATAGAAGAAGTAACTCCAGGCTGGAGGTTGGAGTTTCGATAGCTAGCTGTTAGTCTTCTCTTTGTGTGGCCGGCATGGCGATGTTTAAGGGCTTTCCACGTTTACCTTCCCAGCGCAAGGGAAGATATGAACTCCATAAAGGAGGGATCATCTGTAGGTGGGAAGGAGTCCGCGATGGTCTTCAAGTTCCCTTGTAGCCGCGAGGGCATCCATGGTAGAGCATCGACACCATCCACAAAAAGATCTTTATGCTGGGGCGCAAGTCTAAAGGGGTAGGCAGGGTTATAGAAGGTTAGCCTAGGCGAAGCATCTCTCAACTCAGAAGAGCACAAAAGAGTGCAGAGGTAATAAAATTAAGGGCTGCAAAATCGACTTCTCCCTGCATCTGCTCTCCAAAAATTGATAAGAGGAGATATTCCCCGGAGCAAAACCCTACCAAACAAGGGGTGAACAATAGAGCAGCAGACGGTAAAAGCTCCTTGACTGCAGGTTGAACAACTTGCAAGAGGACCACACCTGGAGCTTATAAAACGTAGGTCAGAGCCATCCGGAGACAAACGGCGCATTAGAGGAGGACGTAGACGTTTCTCAGTCATGCAATCCACCAGCTGAGAGATAATGGGCTCTAAGCTTGCGCTAATCTTGCTCTGGTGCTGACTCTCCCTCGTCCGCGGTGGCTTCATGAAGATATGTACCCCAGCATCAAGCACGATCAAGGAATCCTCTGCAGACAGTAAAGATAGTGTAGAAAGCGGTAGGGCATCCGCCTCCTCCAACAAAGTTGCTGATTTAGAGAGTACAAGCAGACATGGAAGTAATTTAGCAGGTGAGACATTGAAGGATGGCATCATCTGTATAACAGCACTATTCTTATAGGGGTCACAACAGACAGTGAATGAGAGGACAACCCGAGGAGGCAGCGAATTGAGCAGAATAGGGGAGTTAAGGAGGTGCTCAAGAGCAGCCACCCTAGTTCTCACCTGGTAGCGTATCGGCTTCCCTCGCGGCATTAAGCAGGAACTCTGGGTTGAAAGAGTAGAACTTGGGACATATAACTCTCAGGGCAACTTCCTTATCCAAGTGCCATATCACATGGCGAACGTAGCTCACCTCATCTGAAGGACAAGAGACAAAACAGGGGAGAATAAGTTGCAGAGACAGACAACATCAACGTACTAGAACAGTTTAGCTCACACAGTTTCCACACCTGAAGGTGAAGCGGCAAACAGAGGTGAACGCAGCAGATGGAAGACAAGCCACGGGAGCTCTTTTAGAGAAGCCGGGAGAGAGTTTATGAGTTCCACCGAAGAAATGGAGGAGAATGGCAGTGATGCTTCTATCCCAGCTTCTAAGGGTCTCTGCGCCTAGGTATAGATGCAGCAACAGGATATAATGGGAGCAGGGGAGAAGGAATGAGGGGGAAAAGCTCACAAAACTGAACTTAGAGATAACCTGACATTTGCCTAAAAAAGGACATGCGTACAAAGGACCAGTGTACTTAAGGTACAAGTGACAGAGCAAGTATGGCTAGAAGGACGCGTGTGTGTGGTATGCCCTCCTGACCTCATGCACCCTCTTCCAGCCGTCTAAAATGACCCTAAGGGTGTTTTTCACGAAGAGGACAGCCAAGGCATTGCCTGGAGGATAAAGCAAGTCAGAGAGGTCTCTCGCATATTCCCCTAATCAGCAATAGGCTAAACAGATGGCAGTAGTGCAAAGAGTCGGCAACGACACTGCCTTTCAAGTGACACGTTATCGGGGTGTCTCTGAGCACGTATAGAGCAACAAGGATGGGGCATGAGCAAGAAAGGCCTAAGAGAGAACGCAGACCTTTGCTCCAGGCCTTGCTCTCTAGGGCGATACGAACTGCCGTTCTTGCCATAAGCCAGGCTATCGTGTGAGCCGAGAGGCGCTCATACACCTCCAAGGGATCTTGTGAAAAGGCCAGGGTCTGCGTCAACCAGTAGTAAACTGGAACAAAGTGCTCACGATCACCGCAACCTTCCTTCCCTGTGATTGCCACTTGAAAGCAATGTTCGTCTTCATTTGCGTCATCTTCCTCCACCATAGTTGAAGGCGAAGGACTGCGACCATTAAGTGAGGTCTTTAACTCTACATGGAGGGTCTCGTCCGGATCTAAGGATGGCCAGAGAAGAGTGTAGTTATTTACGGTCTTCTTATCCCCTGGTCGCCGCTGGCAAACTGAGAAGCTTTCTTCTTCGCCATGGCCCTCTATGGGATTCATCCAACTGGAGAGAGACCCGAGGTGGCGAGTGAAATACGACCAGAATCCGGCGCCTGCTGTTTGGTTACAGTCAGAAGGGCAAACAACAGCCGTGGTAACCCAATCTAGAGAAGAGAGCCTGGCCCAAGGCTGGTCATGGTGAAAGCGCAGAATAATGGATGATGAGCCAAGAGAGCAAAATAAACTTAGCAAATAATTGAGGTACCTGGGTGCTCGGACGTTTCGGACATAGCTTCTGGTGTCCCTAGCACGTACGAGTGAAGTTAAAAGGCTGGCTAGCTAGTAAACTTGATAAGAGATGGCTAGAAACTGCTCCTCTGCGAACAGAGATCTCTAAAACGTTCCGTGTTATGTGTCATGTCACCAACATCCATATTTTCCAGTCCACCGAGCGGGTGATCCTAACCTAACTTACGTACCTTGTTCAGTAAGTGTCGCAGCTACTAAGCGCTTAATACGGAGAACTTTAGGCAATCTGATCTCCACAGAGACGGGGTCGAGGCGAGCATAACTCCAACGTAGGTTCGTAAGGCATCGCTCCACTTCTTTCTGGTTCTTTAAGGACGAAAGCATATAAAGTGCGCCGCCTGTGCCTTCCACAGCCCCTGACAGGGCGCGGATATTGAAGAAGCTGGAGCCTCCGCAAATAATGTCTGTGATGACTCTATTCTCTCTGCTGGCTTTTGAGAGGCTCGAGTAATAGAGCTCCGCCTACTGACACCAGAAAGTAAATGAGCCACGGGCCTAATAGAATGCTACGCATAAGAACAGCACTGAAATGTACCGAAGCTCAGAACGGACACCCAGGCAACAGCAAAGTGGAGATATGAAGACTTCGCGACGGCATGAGCTGTTGAGTTTGGGGATGGCTACCTCCTCCGTCTCGGGATCTTGTTCCACATCACCTGATGGCCAGATGTGAGCCTCGGTCCTGCCTCTGCCATAGTTACAATGCCCCTTCGTAATGGCGAGTACCCTACCGAACCCTGCTGAAGCGTGGCATTAGAATACCGGGGGGGCCAGGGGCCAAGAGGAAGAGAGAAAAAAGAGAAGAGAGAGAGAAGAGGGAGGGAGAGGAGTAACCTTGAGCTTTCAAGATTTGATGGGAAGACGGTCATGGGATGGTTTTCCCACTACACTCTTTCACCTGCATCAGAAGGTGATGATGATGCCCGAGAAGAAAGATTTGTGGCTATCTCCAATGCTCTTCCCAGGGCCCGCGGAACTTCGTCTTTCAGCGGGTGGCAGCGTTGAGCGGAAGCATCTGCCAATGAATTGAGAGCCTGCAGAAGCTGTGGGCGAGCCGTTGAGCAGGGTGCTGTGATAGGGGCTGTGCCTACAGTCGAAGCCATGGAGGGTGGTGGCCAGGTAACGGACGGGAATGCTCAGAAGCAGCGAAGAGTCCCGTGGCAAGCCCCAGGGTAAAGAGAGACAGTGCACCAAGGAAGAAGGAACTCTTTCAAAGTAGCAGAGAGGGAACTGTCAAAGGAAGGCAAGCATTGAGTGCCAAGAAGCAACCCGTGTCAACCTTGAAAGAGGCAGAGCAGGAAAGGAGTTAGCAAGCCGAAGCAAAACAGTCAACAGTACTATCATCAACGATGACAAACGAAGGGAAGAAAAGGGGAGGATACTTCTTCTTTGTACATCATCTCGCTCTTGCCTTGTCCTTTTTGGATGACTTCCCAAGCCACCACCGGGATGACACGCTCCTCTCTCAACTCTAGCGCTCGGACCACAGAGGAGAACGTCAACAAGCTAATCTTAGGATCTCCCAGCTCGATCAGGAGCTCGATCAGCTTGTCTACTCCGTGGCATACGCCTCTTACTTCATCAGGAGAGAGCGTCTCGTCCACCACCAGCACGAGGTTCGAGCAGGAGATAGGACATGACCGTGTAGAGGCAGAACCTATGTAGAGGTGATAAGTGCGGAGTAAGTGAGCAAGAAGCGGGAAAGTGAGACGAAAGGAGGGAAAGGTTGATAGATCAAAGAAGTGAGATGGGGTTAAGATACAAAGAGTTCTTCACTAGCCAGACCAGCAGGACGAGATAAGGAGCAAGGATCGACTGTCCTGGGCTCCTTGGGAGACTATAGGGCTTGGCCTCCTTCTTAGACTATAGGGGTTGACCAAGAAGGATCGGCAGCCATAGAGGGCCATCGGTGACTATGTATCAGCTTACTCTGTCTCTGCTGGCCTCCACTATTGCTGCCGTGATGCCCAGAGCCATAGAAGCACCAGTCAGACACTTTCCTCAGCTCTGGGAAGAGCTCTGCAAAGCTAGTATGAGTCTTCCTATCGAGAAGAGCCGGCGACCAGCGAGGGTTCACGGCGTGACACACCGCACAGGCCCAAGATCCGACAACGCCATCCACAACGCGACATTGCCCGCTAATAAAAGCACCACAGGCGGAGCACGAGGGCGGAGCTCCGGAGCCATCAACTCCCTGAGAAACGTTGTGAACGCAGGGGATGTTGGCCTCATTGCTCTGGGTACAACTGGCAAGGCCTACAGCGGAGAGAGGAGAAAGAATAAAGCCGAATGGAAAGGAAAGGTCTGAAGTGGACGAGGCAAAGGGAGAAGGAAAGCAATCGCTAGTAAGCTGGAGTGCGTCTGCCATGTTCCTACGCCCACGAGAGCCTTCCACAGTCTCCTTGTCCCTCATTGTCCGAAGTACAATCTCCACCCAGATCTAGTTCTAGGCGCCATAGCAGTACGAGGCCGCGGATCCAGCTCCTAGGATCTTATCATCAACATGGAAGCCTCAGATATGAAGATCCGATGAGATTTCTCTCTCTCTCTTGAACTTCAACAGCTTCTTCAATGTACTCGGGACGTTAGCGGCTGCATTAGGCTCAGCTAATGAGCATTCTGATGAGAATCTGAAGTCCCTTTCCTCCTCCTCCTTATCGGGAAGGCAGAGACCGGCGCTCGATGGGAGGAGGGGCAGATATGTTTGATTGATAGCTTCAATGGCCTTCTACATCGCGTACAACGCAATGTGAGAGACACAATGAGGTGTTTATTGGTCCCCTGATGATGGTTGAAGAGCTTGTGCTGCACTGCAGCGAGGGCGACGATGATATGTAGAGCAGCTATTGCGTGGGAGCAAAAGAAGAGAATCTGCCAGCAAGCAACAGCATCGCTTTGTTGAGAATGTATTAGCGTTACTTGAGCGGAATAAACCAGTGTGTGACCGTCAAGGAGGTGAAAGGTTAAATAAATATGAGCGAGCGTGGCCTCCTACGCCAGTAGTCAGAGCTTAGGGGACATGGGCGGGCCATCAACAGTGGATCCCACAGCTCCGACCAAAGCTCCTTGCCTGCAGGTAGGACTTCAGATAGCCGCGCGAGCTTTTCTCTTCTTAAGTGTCACGCGCATCTGCAACGCCAGACATCATGTGCTGCTGTTGCCTAGAGACGTTCTTGAATGACCAACCAGGCTATAAGCCAGACCTGTGAGGGTTCGTGCTTATCTCTTCCTGCTGGCACATTCTATAAAAGGAGGCAGTCTTCCTTGTGATGAGGTCTCTCAGTGCCAGGGAACCAAAGAGCAGCTCCATCACCTGCCTCCCACGGTCCCAAATGTTGAGTTAGAATGAGGAGGTGATAGCGCTACAGAGGATCAGAAAGCGAGACCGAGCAAAGGAGCCAAAGCCTAGAGTGAGCTGTGCTCAAAGTCAAAATATATCAGGAGGAAAGTGGGGATACAAGGCATGTCCTTACTCTAATCTTCGTCCTCCTCTCGTCTAGCACTTACCAGGAAGACGATAAAGATGGTGGAGGCAATAGAGTCCAAAGGGAAGAGATTTTCAGCAAAGAATCCCAAGAAAAGTGTGAAGGGCAGCTGCAGGAGAAGGGAAAGACCTAGAAATCCTATCAGCTGAGGGGTCTGCAAAGCGCGAGAGGCCACTGTTAACTATTGCCTAGAGGAGCTTATCAGGGACTGGATGCCTACGTACTCTTTGCTGCAAGTTCCCTTTGTACCCGAACCAAAGACGAACGGCATCGGAGAGCAGGGCCGCGCAGAATACTGGGACTTGTAGTGATCGATTGATGCCGTGATAGTAGACATAGTTGAGCAGCTAGGGAACACCATAGAGAGGAAACCTATGAGACGAACGGAGACCAAGCGCGGGAGAGAACATGAGGGGAAAGATGGAACCGGAGGCCGTGGCTTTACCTTGTACCGGAGAACGGCTGCGTAGGAAACAAAGTAGAGACATGAATAGACCACGTTGAAATAAAGTAGCACTTGCAAGGGAAGGTTGGAGCCATTTGCGACGTAGAGGACTGCCACGAAGAGAGAGCGCGTTATTCAGATGATCACGTTCAGGTACAAACTCAAGAAGGGATGGCTTACGTGGCTTTTTTACACCCGCTCTATTCATTGTAAGCGATGCGGCTGACGGAGAGGCTTGGAGACTAGTCTAAAGCGGACGCTTGAATGCCCAGTGCAATTGCCGCTCTCTCTCTCTGACTCCTTAGCACCATGAAAGCCCGGGCCATGGACTGAGTCTTCTAAATCGATCCAGACTCACAACCATTACCTCCAGCTATAGTCCACGGAGCCCATAAGGTAATCAACTAGCAGCCTTACGTGCTGAAGGCCCCTCAGGCGGCGGCAGCGACACCGGACCTTCCTTCTGCATAGGTCGACAGCATGAGTGCATCACTCCTAGAGTCTCGAAAGACGGCGATCGCTCAGCGCGGAGGCAAAGAGACAAGCATCAGCAGACCCAATAAACCCAATAATATCTCTGTCGTTTCGTCCGTCCCGTGGAATCAGAGATATGATCTACAATCAATAATCATTAATGGCGTCATCATCATAGTGACCTGCAGAACTGCAGAATAGAAGAAGAAACTCGTTATCTGAAAACTTCAAATATCCCGTTGTCATGTCAACAGCACTCATCCCCGAGGTGGAGGGTAGAGCCTTGCATGAGGCGCTATGATAAGGGTTGTAGCGCTTTAAGTGGCTTGAGTAGGTCGGAGTTCCAGCGTTTGCGTGAATGGGGCAAGCTTCTTAAGCCCTCGGCGCACAATAGAAAGCACTATTTGGCGAGAGAGTAGAAACAGCGTGCTTCACTCCGCGATAGGGTTTCTAGGGGGAAGTGCTCTACCCTGTCAAGGAGACATGTCTGTCAGATCGGGAAAGGAGCGTGACCTGGGGAAGGATGTTGTGGTCATTCAACCAGGATCCTCTACTCTTAGGTAGGTCAATCAATCCATTGTGTCACCTTCCCCATAAACAGCATGTTGCCTTACTGGATAAATCAGAATCGGTTTCGCCTCGAACGAGCGCCCTGTGGCGTTCCCGAGTTGTGTAGCTCGACGACTGCGGCCTGGGGCTGACAAGAGGCTTAAGAGAAAGCGGCAAAGGTAAGACTGCAAAGAAGAGAAAACAACCTAAGTACCGTGAAGGGGAGAATTGGGACCAAAGAAGATGTGTGGAGCGGCCAAATATCAAGTCACAAGCGGAGGAGAGCTATTAGAGTTTGTGAAAGGGCGCTATACACGGAAAGCGGCTGTGCTTCCGCAGCAATGAGAAGCCACCTTTGGTGGCAGGAAAGTGTGAGGACTCCAAGTGAACCGACTTTAATATAAGAGAAGAAGATAAGCGGAAGTCAACAGTAAAATGAGTCAGAGGAAGCACAGCTAACAAAGACGGGAGGAGGATGCCAGGAGAGAGCTCGTGGCACCCTAACCGGACTCCCTCCTGTTCTCCAGAAACCAAGAGATTGACATTGACTCTTTCGAAGTAGAGATGCTTCTCGCGTCCGGGGACGTAGTCAAGCAGCAGCTCATAGTCAGCAAACAGCTGAGGTCAGACTCATTAGTGGACAACGAAGGAATGAATGAGGTATCCATAAGGCCAAGGTTGCGTAGTGCGATACAACCTAAGGTACTGCGAATGGCCTAGGTGCGGACAGCAGGCGCTAATGACCAGACTGGAAGCAAAGATAGGGAAGAGGCGGACGAGCTCAGGCACTCTCCGTCCGAATCGGCCGGGCAGTGGACAAGTGTAGATATGGAGCCAGACCATCTGTTTGGAGAAGACGCTGTCAACCTCAGGCCATCGGAGCCGTACATAGTTAGGTATAACACGGTACTCGCAGAATATTACCCTTCCTTTTGTAGACGGGTCTGAGCATTATTTCCGCATCCGGCTGCTCTATCTTCCTGTCAGTCGTACTTCTATTTGACCTTTAAGCGTGTTTGACATCCTCTCTGCTAGGTGGCCGTTCCGGCGAGGGTATTTATCTGGTGTAGGACCTGACACTCAGTACGCGTCAAAGGAGGAGCTATTCCACGACATCGCTGCTCTTTTTGAAGAGGGTCTTGCTCATTGTGGATTAAGCAGAAAAGGATTACGGCAGATGAAGGTTCTCATAGTAATCCCTGATATTTATGATAAGAAAGAGGTGCGTACTCATGCATCTCGATGGTCTCTCCTTGAAGCTCACCTTGGTTCCTATGACAACTTATTCTTCAAGGCCCTAGATCTTGTACAGATATGTTCGGACCTTGGCTTCTGCGGTTTTACAATGTTTCAAGAGTCTGTTTGCACCAGTGCAGGTGAGAATACGCAGTCAGTCCGACGGCTCTCATGTCGGCGCACACGGCGCATACTTGGACGTTCCCATGTTGTCCTCAGTCTCCCCTCTCGGGCATCATATTTCGATCTCATTCGTCCTCCCTATTTTAGCTGCAGGACTAGTTACCTGTTGCGTTGTGGACGTCGGCTCTGAGTCAACTACCGTGAGCTGCGTAGACGAAGGCTCAGTGGTTCAAGGTCGGTCACGATCTAGTCTTTCCTCTCCACTAACGTAAAACTCTATACATTGAGGTTTGCACGTCTTCGGTGGTAGTCAATGGCCCTGCTTGGGCTTGGGTGGATTCTGACGGTTGCTTATTGTTTCACTGGCAGGCGCGAGCTGGTTCTTGCCGTATGGAGGTGACGACATCACGAACACATTGTTTGCCCTTCTTAAGAAACAAGAACTCCTTACCTCTCCGTTAAGGGTGCGAACGAAATTTCCTTCTTTGTCACCCCATCTACTTTAGTTCCTTACCTACCTGCTATGGCAGGATTTGGACATGAATAAGGAGTACGATCGTGCGCTCTTCAGCACCATCAAGGAGAAACTCTGCCATCTACAGCAGCCGACCTCTGATCCCGCCATTAACATCTACTACCGAAAAGATGCGTCGAGCTCTGACGATTCTGTGCCCATACATGTGATATCCTCGTAAGCCAGTGTCCACTCTGCCCCTGGCCGCTATACACTATACCTATATCCCTGCCACAAATGTTGCAGCCTTAGGCTGCTCCCGATTTTCATCTTTAGTGATACCCTGTCCTGCCGTTCACAGTCGTATTCCATGACCTCCATTCCCCTGAACTAACGACCACCTCCCTACTCACCGCATCTTTTCTGCTGTAGTGAGGACTACGTTATAGCAGCGAACGCCTATTTCTATCCTGATGTTCTCTTGAAGTTAGATAACACCTCACGATTTGGCTTCGGCTGGCGCACTCCTGCAACGGAAGGCACTATGTCGCATGGCATCTCTATAGAGGAGTCTACCTATCCAACCCTAAAGAACCCATCGCATGCAAGGGAGGACGTGCTCCCTTCTCACAGAGCCACCTCCTGGCCCAACCCAGCTGTAGAACGTCAAGGTTCCTTTCCTGTCCCTTTCTGACTTTCACCTAACTTCTAAAGTCTTCTCCTTACAACGTGCAGAACGGCTGGCAGCGATGGAAGATGGTCTTTCGCCCTCTCGAAGTGGGGACATGTTCTTTGCCAACAACCTTCTATCAGATGATATACAAGGCAGCGAAGGTCGGACCAAAGATATTAGTACAGGATCCTCGTCCACCTAACAAGCTTCTTTTGCAGCCATTGTGGCACAGCAGATGGAAGTTGACACCAGTAAAATAACCATCAAAGAGGAAGAGCCCGAGGCTCGACCCGCCAAGACAAAGCAAGTCACATCCTTAGACAGCCTCAAAGCCATTGATGAGGCCATCTTCCGCTGTATCTGGAAGACGGAGAGCTACAAGACGGACTATAGAAAGAAGTTCTTTCGAAATATCCTTTTCTCGGGGGGTGGATCCTTGGCCAATGGTTTTGCTAGCGTGCTGGAGATGAGGTACGTAGAAAGGTGCCAGCGATCCACCAGGGTCACTAGATGCGAAGCTGGTTGCAAGGTCATATATAGCGCCACTAGAAGGCACTTCGAATACTGATCTAGCATAGGACAGCGATAGCGTAGTACTATCAACCACAAACGCCAGGTCTAACTTCTGGCCGATCAGGATTCAAGATAGAATCAAAGGAAAGGGGAAGAGCTCACCTTTCCCTGTTCGCGTCAAGCACAATCCCCGAAACTTGAGCCCCCAAGAAGCTTCATGGTCGGTTGCCGATAATAAGCTGGCGTCTGATTAGCAGAGTCTAACCCTAGTCCCTTACTGCTACCCCATCGCTGCAGGAGTGGAGCGGCCATCTTAGGATCACTCGAAAGCACTGCAGAAGTGGTGATCGAAGTGAAAGAATGGCAGCAGAAGGGTCAGACTGTCCTTAGGGAAAAACTACCCTTCGCTTGGTAGAAAAGCTAGAGGCCTTCAACCTTCTGAAATTTGGCAGGGATTGCTTGCCGACTGAAAATAGAGCGATACTTAGGAAGGAGGTATCAATGACTATCCCCACATCAAGTGATGATACGGATGTCGTCGTGTACGCAGACGGGATACCAGCCCAGGGACAAACATCTCTTCTCGCTCATCACAGCCTCCACCTTGGTCTCCACAAGGATCCACCGACATGCTGCTCGCTTCTTCATTTCGCTGTACAAGTAACAGCGTGTATCCCGTCTCGCATCACGGTTAAGGAACAACCAAGAAACAAGAAATGGTTATTCAGAATAAGTAGGCTAATTGTTCGTTGCATCAGGAACCTATACAGTCCTTTCACGGATAAGACACCAAATAAACAGACTGAAGAGCGAAAGGACGTCTTGATGTTACAGTAAGCTCTATGCAATTGAAAAGGGCCATAAACTTTGTATGAGCGCGTAATCGCTGATCAGTGACGATGAGACATGAGAGAGCTCCGCCGTCGACCGCTCTGACTACTAGCGCTGTACTTCTTTCCTACGTAAGAGTTCTTGCCTATTATACGAGTACTCATGAGAGCTAAGACAGGAAGATACCATCGGAGTTCGCCAGTCTGACGCCGAAGCTGGGGAGGCATAGCCCGACGTTTCGGTCAAAAGATAACAAGCAAGTAGCTACATTTCTTCACACGATGAGCGACCCTGAACACCAAGAGTGGAAACATATGTTTGGGTGTAAGGTAAAGACACCCATTGACATGCCAGATGATATCTTCATGGACGCCATCAACGTCTCCACAAAGTATATCAGCGAGCTTCCCGACGCAGACTGGGATAGCAAAGGCCAAGAGGTAACATTAGAGTAAGAAAGACGCTCAAATCCCAGCTTTCTGAGGCCAGTTCTTACTTGCAGGTAGTCCAGAAGATCAAGAGAGACATGGACAATCGATGGGAACGGAACTGGCACGTTGTGGTCGGTCACAGCTTCGGTTCGTTTGTGACGCACGAGACCAAGAGATTCCTCTACTTCTACTTTAACGACAAAGCGGTTCTGCTCTTCAAAGCAGGATAGACGATGCCGGATACCCTTGTCTGCCTGGATGCGAGAGTCACGTCTGAAGGGCTAGCGAAGGGTGTCGATAAATGTGCCTTGTAAACTACGAAGTGCTATCTGTGATTTCTTCTGCTTAAACTCTATAGCACAGCCAACATAGCATGTGGGAACAGTTGCGTTGCCTGGAATTTGTGCGCGGACCCTCTCTTTGGGAGGCGAGCTTTCTACCTTTAGTCAGTTATGATCACACACTGCTCGCTTCCTGGGTATGATGGTAATTGGAGATTGTACTTGGACGCAATGGTCCTGGGAGTGCGCCAGACGGTGAGAGTAGCCCATTGCATAACTACGACAGAGATGTACGTACGGTGGTACAAAGCGGCCTCCTAGGTAATGGTATTTGCCCTTGAATTGGCGAGCACATTCCTTCGGTGCAGTCAGCGAGACCAGCATCTGGGGCATAAGACCTGTCCCGGACATATCGCCTGAACAGTCGGATTGCATTACAAAAACGTCTGACAACTATCCCCGTAGACTAAACGCGCTAAAGAAGGTACCTTGTTCAACGTCCCATCCGGAAGGGACATCAATGGAAGCAATGTCAATTGTATAACGAGTTAACTCCTGGATAACCTTGTCGAACGGAGGCCGAAGCTCTCCCTTGAAGCTAGTTATCTATGAGATTCCTCGCGGAAGTACTTTTTCAAGATAGTGGCCTTACCTGAATCCGAATATAGCGTCGAGAACCAGGTGATACTCCCTGGCAGCCACCTCCCTAAATTGACTAGTTGAGGCTTTGACTGGCTCATGTCAATAAGTATATCTTACGCTGACGGTAGCTCGTCAAGCAAAGGAATCTTTAGCTGCTCCAGTTGTGCCACCAGGTTCTTGAAGAGTGATGTCATGTCAAAGTCAGACTTAGCCACCTGTGCGCGTTATTCTGCCTGGATTCTCACCGCAAACAATGGCTTGTTGGGTCTTTTGGGATAAACGACTGTCGGATAGTAGCCAAAGTGCTGACCTGGTTGATTAGTTACACTCTCTAGGAGGAAGAGAAGATGGGCTCACCCAGAGGTGCCTTGCTGCTACCAAACCATCACCCCTATGACACAGGCCATAAGTCGATGCTTTGCTGCAGATGCAGGGGTAGGTATCCTTACCCGTTATTGCCAGGCCCGCACACAATCAAGACCTTCTTGTTGAAAGGATAGCTCTTTTCAATTGCACATGCAACACTGAGGCCTATGACAGCACATTAGCCACTTACTAGATTTGAATTGTCACTACTTACCAGCAAGTTCCATGAGCTGGTCAATGGAAAAACCCGGGCTTGACATAAGCTCGACGTCGATGGCTTGCGCTTCATCTTGGTTCAGATACTTCACCCCAGCGACGGTTGGACAAACACCAAAGTTAGCAGGTCTACCCAAAGCAATTTGGTTGAGCCCCGCCGAGCGAGCTTTGCCTGATATGAGTGACAGATAACATATGATCCAGCAAACCAGGACACTCTTGTACACTCCAATAGAGGTGTCCATGGCTGATTGACTGGGAGGCTGTATGACTACGAAGCGCTAAAGCGCGCTGCACATCCCTACCCGCATCCTTCCTTTGCCTTGCGCTTGTAACGAACAGTGTCGAATGTGGAAGATTTCCCTGCTGCACATAACATTGCGTGACAAAGCTGCCATGGACAACTACGCTTTGCTAAGAAGCTCTTGAATGCTTTGATCTACCTGCACACCGCACTCACACATGGATATCCTCCTTACCAGGTACCTTGGCCCTTGAGAAGGAGAGGTCCAGACGGTCTCCGGTAGAAGCCCTTTATGAGACAGGCACCACGCAGCATTTATATCCGTTTCTTATTGATCGGTAGCTCGGCAGATTGAGGTTTTCAGTCAGCTCGCTTCTTGCTTGATCTCTGTAAAAATGGTCCCCTAGGCAGCCCAGCAGCATGCTTTCTGTTGAGAGTTGGCTCAGATGGGATTCTTGATTCTTGTCTCGGGTTCTTATTACAAGATCCGTGAAGCCGGTAGCGGTTATTCTGTTGAAGTTGTACTTGAACAGACTGAAATCTCAACTAATCATCCTCGCCTTCTGATGATGTTTCTTCAGCTACTTCCACATCTTGCGCTCAAAATATATTCATCTTCAATCGCCAGGACCCAACCGCCAACCGTACAGATCACTGACAACAATCGAAGCTTCGTGCGGGCAACAAGAAAGCCACGAGTCCGTGCCACGACCCGTTCACAGATCATAACGCAATTATGTCGAGCTCCTCTCTTAAAGCGATGATATCTTCAAAATCTGCAGAGCTCCAATCCTCCAGCCTTCAATCGCGAGGCCGTCAATCTCTTACGGCAAGCCGTGGCAGTCGTAGTATAAGAAAGAGCCAAGCAGAGGGTAAATCTGTTTATTTACAGAGCTGATCGAGGGGAAAAACGGCTTCGGGCTTTACACTTTATGGAGCTCTTACTGTGCTTTTTCTGCCTTGATTTGCGACTTCTCCGAGTTCATTCTCGATAGAGGCCGAGGCTTATTGAAAAAGAACCTTTTGATTTGGATTTACGCCTCAGGAGAGACTGAATCCGTCGCGAAGACGACGGAATTGGAGCTCCTAAGCGATTGCTTTAGCTTGCGTTGAAGGGATGAGCCCATTCATCCATTTTCCAGCTGCCTGCCAAGTCCTACTGAACAGTGCACGAGACCGTCCAGCGCTCGTTAACAGACGACCGGGCTTCGCCAGCGTTCCATATAAGAGTCTTAGCTCCCAACCCCGTGATGGCGCGTCTGCAGATATCTAGCAGACAACCAACGAAGAGAGTTGAAGACTCACTGGGTCGAGGTCTGGAATGCAAGCGCTTTCGTCTAATTTTACCAAAATTGGCCAATGCAGGGAGCTTCAAGACAACGGCATCTTCATGGACTATGGAAAGCGATCGGCCGAGGTCTGAGCAGAGCCTGAATCGAAAAAGTGGTTCACTCCAAGGCAGAGGGAATGGGGTCAAAAATGCTTTGGGCTTTTTTGCGTCTGGACTTGTGGACGACTTGTGGCCGCTTATCTTAGATTTTCTATCGGAAGCCGATCTCTATCACACGCTTGTCGCTGGATGCTTCTTGCCGTCAAACGATAATTTGCCCGAATTGGCGGCAGAGATGTTAGCCTTGCGTCTTCCCCTCTGTCAGAAGAAATACTATGGCATGACAGACTATCCACCGAGTTGGACTTGCTCCTACTACTTGTGCAGTACTCCGCATAAGCAGAATTTTCTCTTGCAGTTACTTTCTTTCCGTTGTGTATGGTGCGGAAAGTCTACGCCCTTCTTGTCGCAGCTCCATTGTCATCGCGTCTGCAAGACGTGCTTCGTCAAGCGAAACCTCTACCGAGTAATTGAAGAAGCAGCTGCTGCCAAAGTGTGGGCAATGGATTCGGAAGTACTAAGCCAAACTATGCCTTATGTCCAAGTTGAAGACGCGCAGGGTATGCTATTGGCTGAGGACAATGGGCAAAGCGCTAGCCCTGGACCTCGCTTGTACTCGGTAGTTCAGCTGGAGATGCTAGCAAGGCAGTGGAGGTCCACAAAGAGGTTTCGACGGATCTCTAGCAGAAGACGAAACGCCAAAAGGCAGCCATATGTCGTATTGTCTAAATCTAGTAGAATCAAACTCCACAGCTCCGGCACTCAGCAAGGCAAGGACTCGAGAGCATTAACAAGGTAGGAATGCCCCATTTGCCACCCAGCAAACTTATGCAGAAAAGCGATTTGACCCAAGGGAACCGTCAACCCTAGCCTTGCCGAAGGTCCAGCCAACGTTTCGATTTTCGAGAATGAAGATCTCCTAACTCAAGACCAAGTCTCCTGTCTACAAGACTGCGACCATCGCCACATTGACCTCAGCTTCATCGGTTTTGAAGCCGCCTGGTCTGCAGGAATACTTGGCGGGCTCGTTTGCTTTGTTGCTCAGCACCCACAAGCCTCTCGTGTCCTTTCAGGAAACCACCTCCCAGCTACCTGCAAGAGTTATCGGACAATTTCTGAGGCTGTCCAAGGATCCGACGCTGGAACCACAATTCTGGTGGCAGAAGGCCTATACATAGAGGACGTGGACCTGAACAAACCTCTACGACTTGTCGGAGTGGGAGACGTGACGGTTAGCTCTCATAACTCTGTCACCCTTAACGTCACCGCGCCTGGCTGTCTGGTGGAAAACATTACCTTCCAGCAGCATCGAAACCCCTTCTTCGGTGTAGCTTGTCGTGGAAGGAGTGCGTCCCTCTTGATGCTTGAATGCGTGGTTTACGGTGAAAATAAGACCTGTGTGGCTGTCTACGAGGGAGCTGAGCTGCGAATGAAGAAGAATCTTGTCCGAGGACCTTGCGCGTTCGCGGGCGTTGCTGTCTTCGACCATGGCAGAGCTTTCATTGAGGAGAATGAGATCAGGGAGTGCTGCACTTGGGCAGTTCAAGTCGATGGGACTTCAGAAGCTACAATACGACGGAATTATTTGCATCACTGCTGTGCAGCTCTAGGAGCTGAAGAGTACCCGATATTGAATGAGCGCGAGGACAGCAATGACAACGTCGTGGACTGCTGCAACACGATCTGGAACTGCGGTCATGTTAACACCTGGTACGACCAGAACTCTTTCTTGGCCATACGCCCACTCGTACAGCATGTTGTAGAGCTAACTCAAGCTCCACTTACCGACGAATGAAAGGGAATGGCCACTCCGTCAAGCTCTATTAGCTGACTTCAGTGGAACAGTAATAAATTAGTTATCGCAGAAATGTCAGCGAGAGCTCAAAACTAAATCTCACATGCACAATCAAAAGAGGAGACGGTTGGCGGCTAGACTTCCTTTCTCAGCACTTCCGACTGTTGCCTTCTGGGCAACAGCGCGGAACCCATGCTTCTCAACGCAGGGATCCCTATCGCGGATTTGCGCTGCCTGCCAGGTACTTGAGCATCAGTGCTAGCCACCCCTCCGATAAACTTTTCGTTGCAGGCTTCGATGGCATACTTTATCAGGTAAACCCAGCTGGACATTTCCTCGTGGGACCTCACTGACACCAAGAATGACCGTACGTCTTGACAGGCTATCTTGTCTCTGCTCCAACTCTTCACTTCTAATTTAAAACAAAAAGGTCGGCCGGCTGTCTCCGCTGGCACGGCCTCTACGTTTGCGCCAGCCAGGTTTAGTATGGTACACTTTCCAAGCGTCTGCGACTGGTCTGCAAATAGAAGTGATCAGACATCCTTAGAAAATCAGACAAAGACCCACCTAACCTAAGCTTACTTTCGTTCTCATCGTGCTGGAAGATCAGTCTAGAGTTCTGCAGTACAGCCCAACGTTTCTTCCATAGCGGAGCCTTGCTGATGGCAGAGAAAACAGAAGCTTGCTTCCGTACGGCCACCAAGCCCCCTTTCAGCCGCAACATTGGGGAGACTTTACTCTGATTAACGCCTTCAGTCTTCATGGCCATGCTCATTCGGGTCTTAATGAAGAACTGCTGCCTCAGCTCTCTGTCTTGCCGCTCTCTACCAGTATGCAAAGAGTGGGTAAGGCCAACAGAAAAGAAAGTTCGCAGGACTATAACTTACCGATACTCATCTATCCTCTTATTGAGTTTCTCTTGCTGAATAGACAGCATCTGGCAACGCAGAACGTCGTGCAAGAAGCCGTGCGTGATCTCATACTTCACACGCCCTCCAAGCTGGTGTATAGATGCCGTGCTTCCGGCACACAACTCCACCTGTAAATTGAGGTGTGTCAGAAAGGGAAGCATGACAAACGTCGCATTGCATGTCGTACCCTTTTGATGAAGTTTAACTTCAAAAGACCCTGAAACTCCTCATCTAATTTGGCGCCATGTGCACTGATGGGATACACTGTCTTCAAGAGTTCCAGTTCGAAGCTGGGGCCCAGAAGTGTGGCGGTCTAAATGGACCAGTCGGTGAGATGATGAACAGCTCTGGTTGAGGTTCATAGGTGCTCACCTTCAGCAGCATACGCTGACAGACCGACAGCTCATCGACCCAAGCGGTAATTACCCCATTCACCACCACCGGCGGTTTTAGTCCGATGTTCTTAGTGGCTGATTTGCTCTTGTCTGTACTTGTCAGGCCTAGGAGCAGCAGCCTATCAGGCGTGTGGGCAAGTGTCACTTAGCTGTCAAGCTTGCACTCACCGCCGAGCAAAAGGGCTCCAAGGTGCTGCTGATGTTGGCCTTTCTCTCCACTAACTCTTCTTGGCCTTGTGTTGTTAAAGCAGTCCACACAGTGACGAACATACTCATTTTCTCCACTGACAAACAACAAAGAAGGGGAATTCAGGACATCCGTCGGAGGGAAAGAGTTTATACAGAAATGAAGAAACTAACGGTAGCATCTTCTTGCAGGCATCAGGCGTACAACTTTCACAGAAGGTATAGCCACAGGCCCTGCACTTGTGCTTCTCATACGATCCTTGGAAAGAGAGATGGCACTTGTAACAGCAAGCCGCTTCCGACTTGTCGCCCCAGGCTCTTTGCACCTTAAATGTACATTTCATGGTGCCTGCGGGAGAGGATGTTACAGAACTGAATCTGAAATCTCTGGCAAACCCCATTATTTCATGTCGATAACGCCCCGAGCACCTACCGTTCTCCTTTTCCAAAACAATTAGGCCATCGTCCTTCATCGAGCGCACCAGATATATCAGGAAAAGCGGATTGCCCTGAGACCTGACAAGACAATGCTTGAGAGATGGATAACCAAACACCAGAAAGCAAGTCCACGATCAGTACCTCTGAATCAAGACAGAGGTAAGCTCCGCCGGCAACTCTTGCACTCCAAGCTCCTGACGAGCCAGGGCCTCCGCCCTCAATGGTGCTAACGGTTCAAGTACGGCCGTCTCAGACCGCGAGAAAGACCGGAACAAACTGAAAGAAATATCGATCAGAAATTCTACATTGGGCGGAACGTCGCATCATCAAACCTTAAAATTTCCCTTAGCTGTCCGGAGGCTCTGTCCGACACCTTTCGTGGCGGCCTCGTAGCTACGATGACCAAAATATTCTTCTCATCCTGGGCTGTACGAAGAGCCAGCTGCCATGACTTCTTGTCAATGAAAGAGGCATCATCGATGACGAGGATCAAGGGCCCTTCTTTGGCAAAACCTTGAAGAATGGTAAGGATAAGAAGGCCCGTAAGGTCGATCTTGATAGGTTCCATAGAGACCGGAGGAATGTCCTGCAAAGTGTACGAGGCCGCGCAGTAAAGAGTCATGAGGTGTGACCATCAATCTAGTTCACCATTCCTTGGGCCTTCTAAAATAGCTCTCTAGTTCTTCCTCTGTTTCTCTCTTGTGTCCAGCGTTTCCCTGTCATTGATTAGCTATGTCGTGCTCTCTCTGTTGCCGCGTTATCACTCTTCCTCCTTCCGAGAGAAGCCATCAGGAAATACCTCTTCCGCCTGATTATTCTCTTCCTGGTGGTCTTCTTCATGTTGCCCTGGTTTCTCTTTTTCTCTGTGGACAAATGGAGTTCCAAGCTCCTCTTTCCGTTCGCTTGCATCAGCTTTCGCGAGTTCAGGCTTTTCAGGTTCTTCTTCACGTTTTTCACTTTGTGGCAAGTTTTCTGCTGCTACGGTTAGCTCGGGTTGTTCATTTTCCGCTTCTGGACAGGAGGCTAGAGTTTCATCTCCTGATTCCATGCTCCTCAGTGCGTTGAGATTAGACGATGGTGTTGCTAAGCTATCTTCAGGGTCAGTTCCCTCAAAGACAAACTCTATTTCCTTCGTGCCTGCATTGCACAAAAATGATAAATAGGACGGGTAAGTAATGTTGTCACAGATGCCTGGAAGGCTCTGATGTCTTGGAAGCTCTAGATACGTGTGATGGCAAGGAGGAAGGCACGCACCAAGGACTCCTTTGATCTCATCCGGCACATCGGATCCAGCGGCCTCTGAACGCTTGAAATTCGTGCCCAGCAAATTGTTTAGACGGCTAGCATAAGGGAGAAGAAGGCTGCCAATCGAGGTTGACTGTGGAGAATGCAGAATGCGTCAGCGAGATAAACTCGGGTAGTTGCCGGAAATGCTGTTGGCCGAGACAGAAAAGTTGATGCAGCGAACAGGACCAAGGATGAAAGACGATGGGACTTCCTCAACTGACACCTACCTCTAGAATCTTCTGTATTTTGGACGTCTTCTCTTCCACTCCAGGACCTAATGATTGCATCTTCTCTGCCAACAGCTGCAACCAAACTCCGTATCTCCTGACGCCTGTCCCCTGCTCATAGGGATTGCCGCAACCCACCATGAAAGTGGCAAAGGCCAAGTCAGTGTTACAGAGGGCCGTGCAGAGGAGCCGGGTCTTCCCCAGCCCAATATCCCCTTCTAGTAGGAAGCCCCCGCCAATCCCTGCAGTTAGTCGTTGCAGAAGGGTGGATAATACAAGTCAGACGTGTGGCTAGATGCAGATAAGCGATCACCCTTGCAACCTTTCTCTATGACAAGCCTGCACTTGTCTATTAGGCTCTGTCGGATTCGAGTAAGAGTGCGACCTTCCGTGGACACTGTGGCTGTGATGACTGGGAGCAGCCCCTCTTTCCTCAATAAAGCTTGTCGCTCTATCTCCTGGTTTACGGCTGCAGGAGAGGAAGACGAATCGGGAGTAGAAATGAGTATGTTCCCCCCATGCTTTAAATAGGTAAGCCGAGAAGAAGGGAAAGGACAAGCGGAGTAGACATAGTAGAATCCAATAGAGACTCATAAGGTTCAGGGAGGTCCAAGGATTTCTAGCAGGGATAAAAAGGGTAGCGGAGGTGTCACCAAGGTCTCTGACCATTTAGTTCGTCGACAGTCGCCACCGAGGTATTAGAAAGCGAGTGCTGAAGACATATACGATGCTCAGCCGCTGCCTTGCACGCTTTTGCTATGGGTTCGGTTCTTCTCTCTTCTGCTGTGATAAGTTGGATCTCTAGAATATCGGCCATCGTGTTGACCACCTGCGACTGCACTGTTTGCTCCGAAGAGTCGGATAGAACAGAGGACGAAGAATCTTGTCTCCCGATAGATACAGAAGAGCTTTCTCTGAATATCATAATGGTCCCGCCCAAAGATCTAACAGGAACACAGACATTTGCATAATGTTACGGTAGATCGCCAATATGCAGAAAGGCAGAAAAAGGAACCCCATAAACGGTGAGACGGATGGAGAGTAATCGAGCTGGAACAGATGAAGAAGGTACCTCTGAGTCTTTATTCCTCTTCCCAAGCCCTGTGATAGTAGTTGGGGAGAAGTTCTCTTTCTGTGCAAGTAGGTCTTTCCTCCAAGGTTAGCCGCCTCAAGACGATACTGCATAAGCGCAGACATCTTGGGATACGGACGATATATTAGAACTCTCTCCGTCTTGCCCTTGACTGTGATGTCGCTCATCTCCTCAAACTGCAGGGTATCAGCGACGGCAGTTCGTGTTGACAAGTCCGTCAAGATGCCGCCCTTCTGTTGTTTGGCGCGCTGTAGAAAAGGAGCAAGCATTATCGTCAATACCGAAGCCATCGCCCAAAGAGAGTCAAGGCGAGCACCGCCATTTTCAAGAGTAAAGGGGGTATCATGAGTACCGAAAGGGACGTAGCTTGCCGGCGAGGCGAGCTACATCTTAGGGGCTCACCTGCATTAGCCTGGCGGAGAGATTGACAATATCTCCAAGAACTGTGTACTCTCTGCGGTTGCCATGGTGGCCCACCACACCGCAAAATGCAACTCCCGACGTAATGCCTGCCAACCGGTGACGCAAGTGAGCAAGGAATCATATGGACCGTAAAGGCAGCTAAAGAGGCAGCATTGATCGGAGAATCCCTTGCATTAAATGGTAAGGGGCGCGAGATATAGGGTAGGAGTCAGGTAACAGGTAGAGAGAAGAAAGGTTCGGCTGAGATAGCGTGCGCCCCGTACCTACTGACGCCGCGAGGCCTATCTGAAAGAGTTTTGAGCAGAGGCTCAGCGCTGCTAGTACTCCCCGAGTGGCGTCATTCTCGTGTGCAACCGGTGGAAGACCAAACACAGCGATAACAGTGCTAGGAGAGAAGAAATGGCATAAAACTGTGATTAGACAAGGGGCTGACAGGCGCGCAGAAGAGAGAGACATTGAAAGTCCCTCTAAGACGGCCTAGTGCAGAAAAGGTCACGAAGACGTGGTTTCGTCAGTAAAATACCTGCCCTTATCATCCACTAGGAACTTATTGATTGTCCCTTCATAGTCGTAGACGGCGCGTTGGACAAGGGCAAACGCATTCTGCAGCTTCTGGAGACCTTTGTTGTCCAACATTCCTACAAGATCTTGCTCACTGCATGACAGCGACGGTGAACATAGGTGAGATTATGGAGGCGAAGAGCGAAGTGGATCGCAGGGCACTAGAAGCAAGGGAGACAAAACCGTGTTATATGACTCTCCCGCCCGGAGTCCCCAGCATCAGGGAAGAGAGCAGGATATGACTAACTAGAATGCTTGGGACTAGTGCTCTCTTCAAGTCAAGTGCAAGATATGAACAAAAACGAAACGGAAACGAGATTTTTCGTGAGGAAAAGCAGACGCAAAGAGGAGAAAGAGCACAGCCAAAGACAAAGACTAGAGGATGGGGCTAAATGACAGGGATGCACGTACGTGAAGCCCAGGTTGATGAACAGGCAAGTGATCTGCCTGAGCTCTGAGCCCCAACTCTCTTCATCGGCATCAAGGAAGGGAACCACAGCTCTGGGGACGTATTGCCACATCCGCGCTTGCAGCTTAAAGTCATCCCGAACGTCTGAGGTCCGACGGGAGCAGCGCTTGAGCTGCTTGTCAACTCTCTTGACCTGACGCCGCAGAATCAGGGGAGAATGTGACACAAAATCAGAACTTCCACTGGAGGACACAAGAGATTGAAGTGTGAAGCATAGATCCTCTCTTCTGTTCACTAAAGGACTGAGAGACGCATTGGAGCCAACAAAGGACAAGACATATAGGTGTTGAGTCCTTCGAGTCCGACCTTACCCTGATGAAGTCTCCTGCACTCTGTATCTTCTCTCCTGTGAAGTACTCGGAGACCAACTCCCAAGCTTCAGGAGCACAGACGACTTCTCCAGACTTCGCATATCCTTCACCTTCAAATGCCTGCAGGACGGCAGGGCCCGTCGCAATGTATTCAACCCGCGGAACATCCCCGTCTGAGACACCTCCCAGATCAGCAATAGTCGCACGGCCCACGCCAACACCCATTTTGACGCTGAGCCTGAGGGTGCAGCCAACACAACGGGAACAAGATGTGAGGAAGTATGATAGGCAAATAGAGAGACCGACAACGGAAGGTTGGTCGGTGATGGGCCACAGGGCACAGCGAAGCTTATCAATTCACCAAGGCCCTGCAATGCCACTCTACAATGCCGCCCTGTAGGCCAATCCCTCATTGCCTCTATTCCAATGTCCTTGCAGATGCCTTTGTCTATGTCTCTTCCCCTGCTCTCGCACCATACATTCACGTCTCTTGCAGTACTTACACAACGCCTGGTGCCAGCTCGGCTTTATGAAGATGGTCCTGAATAGATAGCGCACATTGGACAGCCCTACGGATGAGACTCTCATAGGTATCGTCTTGGTTCTCCGGCCAGAAGATGATCATAGCGTCGCCTGCAAACTTGAAGACATCGCCGCCTGCGGAGGAGATATGCCGCACCATCTGGGAGAAGTAGGAATTCAAATATTTGCCTAAATGGAGAGAAGATTGTCAAAGTCAAAGTCACAAAAGTTGGGAGTTAGTATGGCGAACTATACGCCGGGTTAAGGCTCCCAGACCAATGTGTCGCAGTTTGAAGAGGATAATCCTGCAGTCAAGCCCAGAGGTAAGAGAAAACAGCTGATACTGAGAAGTCATGCGCAAGAGTAAGCGACAGATAAAACAGAGACAGGCATAGCCAAGGGTTAAAGCTATCGGTTCCGAGCCTCGGGCCTTGATAGATACCTAAAAACTCAGCTCCAGTAGGGCCTCGAGCAGCTAAGGACTCCGACATGGCGGTGAAGCCGGAAACATCGGCGAAGACACAGACCTACATCGGAAGGACGAGATTTAGCAGAGTGCTAGAGCCTGCTGAAAGCATAAGGCTCTAACTAAACTTATGAGACCGAACGAAAGACAGACCAAAAGAGGAGGAGGCCAAGAAGCAACTGAGGGAAGAGTATGAAAAGAGTCTCCAGAGATGAGACATCTTTTTCTCTTCAGCTCCTGCCTCTCTCGCTCTTCCATTTCGTCTTTCCAATAGATCTGTGTGTCCCCTACAACCTTCCTGTCCCTGCATGTCCTCCAAAGGCACTGTCCAGGCCGACCTACCGTTTGAATCTCATGAGTGTCCGGAAGAGGAAGAGCTGGTCCTCCCTCTTCCTGTCTCCTTAGCGCCTTCTCTAAATGCCGCCGGACCAGGGAAGGCAGGTAGTCACTGATGCGGACGGAAGCGGTGAGTCCTCTCATCTCTAGTGACGGGACAAAGAATAGAATCTACGGCCAAGAGACAGCGAAGAGAGAGGCCGACGGACGGAGAGTTCTACTTCTTTCGATCCGATCCTTAGTGGATGTAGACTCCATAAAAATAGCACAAGGAGGCCACAACGGTCCTGCTTGTCTTATCAGAAGCTATGTATTAGGTCTTCAAAAGACTAATCAACTGTGCGCGAGAGACTCTCCAGTTTCCCTATGAAGTTAAAGATAAGACCGACGGGAGAGGGACAGAAGTCGGAATGGAAGACTGAAGAAGCTGAATGCCGCAGTCTCTGCATCAGGCAAGCTCGCGACGTCCATCTTCTTCTGTGTCCCTCTCTTTTCTGTGTAACCCGTCCCGCTCTGGCTGTCTCAACCCTGCTGGAGCTTCACCGTCGAACTTGAAGCCTCGTCTAAGACCCTCTTCTTGTCTCTCAGTTGTTGCGGGCTTAGGACGCTTTTCTCCCCGTCGCTTTTCCTTCTCTTCTTTTGTCCTTCCAACTCTATGCTCTTTTAAGTGTGTGGATTCATCCAAAAACCTCTCCATCTCCCCTTGAAAACCTTCTCTCTTTCCTCCTTGATCTTTCCCAATTCGCTGGTACTTCACTGGCTATTTTTCCCTCACACCTGCAGCTTGAGGCTGGACTGCCCTCAACTCTCCTGAAGGCTACTGCTGCGATTTCGCTCGTCTCTCTCACTCTCACTCTCTCTTTCTTTCTCTCTCTCTCTCCCTCTCTCTGCCTCTCTCTCTCTTTCCCCCTTACACACAGTGTCTCTCTCTCTCTTTCTTTCTCTCTCTCTCTCCCTCTCTCTCTCTCTTTCCCCTTACACACAGTGTCTCTCTCCCTCTCTGTCTCTCTTCACAGTCTCTTCCCTTCTTGCTTCACCCTTTCCCACTGATTCCATGACTGATGCCTTCTATAGTATTACCATTTCCGTAACCCCAATAACCACAGCTTGCTACTGGGCGTATTACTACGGTTCATGATGGCCACTGTCCTGCTTACCGTATTACTACTTTCAGTGCCCCGTCTTTACCTACGGGAATAGGTTATCCTGGGCAGCTACTACTATCAAATGAAACCACCTTTTCAGATCTACCCCAGGGGTAGCCATAGCCTCCTCATATCCTTGACTGCTAACTTTTCCGTAATGCGGAGGCGCCAGAGAGGAGAGACAGAGGCCAACGAGGAGGAGAGACGGGCAGCGGGCTAGCCGCCAGAGTCTTTTGATGTCGACATTTGTGTAGGAAGTGCTAGTGAGGTACCTGCCCGTGCGGGAAAAAAGAGAAACACTTTCCTCCAGCACAACGTCAAGCGGGCCAAGCTTGCAAGAAGCGGCATTGATTGCAAGGCAGAAAAGTGCCACGCTTCTTACCTTGCGGACTTATTGGAGGGAGCTTGGCTGGAATTTGCCTGAAATACGAGGGAAAGACGTCAAGAAGGACAGACCCCATGATGTTTGCTATCCCAGCGCTGTGGAGAAAGAACCAGCAGAAAATAAACATCTTGTTCCCTTATTATGTTACACGTTTTAATCGGCATTTCCCAGCAACCTATACAATGAGGGTCGCACCTGTTGAGATAGAACAGAATGATGAGGACGTCGCTAAGAAAGGGGACTAGAATTAGATGTTCAACGGCCAAACAGGACTTCGTTTTGGGTCTTCCCAAGTCTAGAGTATGAGGTGTGAGGCTAGGGACGCCCAATCATGCAAAGAGACACGCATCAGAGCGACAGAGCAAAACTACTAATGTTGGCGACTTTCCGCGCCGCGGACAATACATTTTGGGAGACACGAGCAAAGAAAGGTGATAAGCCTCGCTAGACTCTTACCGCAATCCAAGCACACTGTCTCCGTCATTAACAGACAGCAGATGATGCCGAAGGGGAAGAAAAGAATGGCCAACAGCATGCCACAAAGAGTGAATGTACTCGTGGTGTGCAAGTGCGGGCAAGCGCGCGTCACAATGACAGTCTATAGCAGTAGAGGGGAAGAAGAGAGAACGGTCATATGATCCTCAGAATAAATTCTCCAAAACCCCCCCTAACAAGCGAGTTTGGCTTCTAAAAGACAACTATGAAGACGAACAAGAATGGATAAGAAAAGAATCCCACGTCCCGAGAACAATGCCTTCCTTCCTTCGTTCATAATGTCCTCTGCTTTAGCTCTTTTGTGTACCTGCTGGGGCTGACCATAGACAACCTGAGGCTGATAGACTGGCTGCGCATACTGAGCTTGGCCTGGGTAAGGTGACGAACCATTTTGCGCTGGATAACCAACTGGTTGGGCCTGGTAGGGTGACTGCTGATTGTAAGCTTGGGGTGCAGGATATCCGCTAGCAGTAGGGACTGCGGAAGCCGCGTGGTATTGGGGAGGCGCTTGATAGGATGGACTGTGGCCCTTATCTCCCTCTGCTGGTCCGGCTCCAGGCTGCAGGTTGGTGCCGCAGTTTGCTGCCAGGAACATTGAAGCATAATTACACCAGGAGATAATAAGAAAATGGCATCAAAGACAAAGACAACGCGATTGCTATGAACTAGCCACGCACAAAGAGAGTGGCAGGTACTTTAGCAGACGACGAGGAGTCAGGCGAGATTTATTTGAATGGGGCGTTCGTAAGGTCAAGGTTAAAACTTACTGCAAAAGGAAACTCCTTCCACCTGGGTGGAACCGCAAGAATCTGTGCCAAAGACGCAATAGGCAGTTAGCACAGCATCAGGCAACCATGAGTCCGACAGCAGGTACAAGGTCTAGGACTTAAATTACGAAGACCCAGAGACGGATGGGAAGCATGAGAGAACGCGCAATCTAACAAGACGGCGGGCAGGAGCAGGAATGGAACTTGGAAGGAGATTAAGGAAGACAAAGGCGGGTATAACGTACGGCAGATTGGCATGATAAGTGCTTTCTGTGTCAATGAAGACCGTCAAACCTTCTTCTTCGTACTCTGTGTATGCTGACGTTCGACAACTGAGGCAATGAGCGAGCTCAAGAATGTATAAGTGAATTTTCCAATCTGCAGACCGCAGCACAGCTGCTTTCTGGAGCGTGATGAGAGAATAACAGACTGACAGAGACTCATCAAACAGAAGACACGAAGACACTTTCAGAGTCTAACGCGGAGGCCAGAACTAGGGCGAAAATAGCATATCCATAGTGCAATAGTGTCAGCTCTATGCGTAAAATACCGAGACTAAGGAATGAGGCCGAGCGATGGCTGGTTTGTGAGGGGTTGGAAACCTGATAGTTTGTTTGGGGCTCAGAAACGCTCTATTTTCGTGACCTGAGGTTGTGGAATCCGAGCGGGATGGAAAGGACAGCTGGACACACAGGGCCAACAGAGTCTAAAGAAAGAGTGAACATAGATATCGTAAACCTGATAGCCAGAGCTCGATATGTTAAGTCTTTTAGAGGTACTAGAATTTAGACTAGGTAGGGGTGCCTTCTAGACAGAGTGCGGGCTAGACGTCATCCTTGACGATGCACAAGGACAGACGATGCTGCGAAATCGTATGTCTCACCCCACTGATCGGCCCATCCATCCTAGAGAACAACCTTCAGAGTGAAAATGGGTGGGGACACAAGGGAGCGGCCAAAAACAAGGGAGAGTAGAGAGGGGGAGGGGAAAGAGAGAGAGAGAGAGAGAAAAAAAAAAGAGAGAGACAGAGAGACAGAGAGAGAAGAGACAGAGGGACAGAGACAGAGACAGAGAGGGAGAGGGAGAGAAAAGAGAGAGAGAGAGAGAGAGAGAAAGAGAAAGCAGAAGGACAGTGATTTGAGCTGCAGAACAGACCCTCATTGAGGTGGAGTGAGAGTGAACAACTGAAAGATGAGAAAGATGGAACCGAAGGAGGAAGATGATGACAATCGCCCCAATCATCTCTAATTTTTTAAAAGTCACAAAGCTTCCAGTGGTCTTCATTGTGTTCCTGATCTTTGTTCGCCCTATTGATGCTGCTGCTTTGATGGGACCTCAGCGTACAGTTATCGCGCGCTGCTGTCTAGGTCGGCTTGCAATCTGCTGCTTGGAGGAGGCTACTCATTATTGAGCATTACTCTATGTCTTTTGCGCTTCCCTTGCACTGCCAGATAACAAACCAATGAACCGCTGGAACACTCATCTCGATCTCCGGCTGCTACCTTCATTGCTCAGCCCTAGCAGCAGCTGTTTCCAAGAATTATCCTTAGGCTTCTCCCCCCTTTCCATCGTGGGGTAGTACAGATGATGGACCTCCTCTTTCTCCTACTTCTAGCCGATCTGTGACGCTAGCCGTCGTTATTTTAAAATGACTTATATTAACGTCACATATACAAAGCAAGGAGGCCGATCTCTTATCAATCAACTCTTCTATAAAGAATCCGTCATCCGTTATCCCAAGCAAGCTACGAAGGCGTTAAGGGATAGAATAACGCAGACGACGGTAAAAAAGGGAGCTCAAAGAGAGCAACCGCGAAGCTTGGCTCGTCGTGTTATCCTTTCTTACTACTGATTAGCGCTATTTGCCATGATAAGAAAGGCCTACGACGTGGTGGGTGTCTACTACTAGCTATCACGCTACTACTTATTGCTTCCATCGTCGCCTACTGTTATCATAATAATAGCGGTTCTTGTTGCGGCTGTCTCAACTAGTGGTGAACGAGGCGGAACAGAGGAAGAGAAACAGTTGCAGACAGAGAGCGAAGGAGGAGGAGAGAGGAGAGGAGAAGAGAGAGAGTGAAGAAGAAGCTGTAAGATGGACAGCAGAAAGCAGGCGACCCCCGCACCTTCATCCACTCATCAAGAGCCCAACAGCGGGAGAGGTCATCAGATCAGCAGCCAAGCGTACTCACTATGTAACGCCTTGTCAATTATGGTATATTTGACACCAAATGATCCAATATAGCTGTGTCTGAGATGTAAATTACGGGAATTCACATAAGAAGGCCTTATGTCCCATATTAGTTTCGCCAAATCGTACAGTAATTTCGTTTTCTTGACATCAATCTTGGATGGGCTTGACAGTGGTGAACCGTTATTTTCACATCTGCTGGAACTTTTGGGAGGAGGACTCTTGAGGACCTTCCGCTCCCTTTCCTCTCTGCCCTGTACTCTCTCTCCCTCTCTCTCTCTCTCTCTCTCTCTCTCTCTCTCTCTCTCTCTCTCTCTCTCTCTCTCTACGTCTCTCTCTCTCTCTCCCTCTTTCTCTTGTTTTGTCTCTCTTCTCTCCCCTACCTTCTTCTTGCCTTTACTAATCTCTCTCTTTCTCCAGTTTGCTTTTAGCTTCTAACGGTCTTCATCTTCTCTTGGCTCTGATCATGTCTCTTCTGCCCTGTCTCCTCTCTCTTCCTACGCTCTCAATATGTACTTCCCAATCCTTTACAGCTTCTCTCGCCGTGTCATCTCCTTTTCTCTCTGTCTCTCGCCCATCATTGGCTTGTGGGGCCAGGATTCCATCTTCTCCTCATCCTTCCGGGCAACTTCTTATGAACGGGTTCGGGAACTGCTGTCAGCTTATGGCTGAGGAAAGCTCCACCTGGCCCTCGAGTGACCAAGAGACACGGTCGGGGAAGAGAGAAAGAGAGAATCCGAGCAGACGTACACTCAAAGAGAAGCTTATCAAGGAGACATCGTGAAAGAGAGTGAGAGAGAAAGAAGCAATACGAGCAGGAGGGAACGGGGAGAAAAAGATGGAAAGTCGTCGACGACTAAACGCCTTCGCGGTTCAACTATCCGCTTGAGTGCACTTTCTCTTTCCTGTTGATTCCCCACGATGGCATTAGACTCTGAAAAGACTGAAGAAGGAAGGGAAGGAGAGGCGGCGGATATAATGAAAACGGCCGTATCTACTTCCAAGACTGCTTCTCCCAGACAACCAGGGAAAGGGAAGACAGGGAGAACAGAGATGAACTTCCTCTCTCCACGAACCTTCGATCTTCCAACGGAGAATAAGGAGAAGAAGAGCCGGAAGCTACGGCATCAGCTGATCCTGCAAGGTACCAGCATTCATCGAACTCATAGGTCACCGCACCTCGCCGCCCTCTTCATGCCTTGGACCTCTCCCTCTTTCGCGACTTTCAAGAGCTCCTCCCTTTGCATCTTGGGCCTTGTCCTCCTGCCCTAGTCTCTCTCTATATCTTTCTTTCTCTCTCTCTCGTCGCGTTGCACCCTGCCAATCTACCTGTTTGATCCCAACATTACAGCCTCTCTGACTGACACGTTCATAGGCTTTGGGCTCTTCAGTCTGGTGGTCTGCTTTGTTCTGGAACTTTTCGTCTTTTCTTCTCTCTCGCTTCCTGGACTGGGCTCGGTCCTTCTATCCATCGTCTTCACTTTGTCCATCCTCCACGCGCATTGCGCCCTACAGCGCCCTGAGAAGAGCTCCAGCAGGCTCCTAGCTCTCCGAACGGTCTATGAAGCAGGTAGGGCTATGTCTAGACCGGAGAGGATAGCTATGAAGAACAGGGAAAAAGAGCGAATGATGGGATCAAGAGAGACAGTAGAGTGACAGTGACAGAGGCAAACCAGCCGCACCGGGATCAATTGAAAAGCCTCTTTTTGAGAGAAGGAGAGGGAGCGAGGGACACTCACAGACAGACGGCAAAAGACACAGGAAAGAAAGAAAAAGAGAGACTAAAGACGATTTGCTTGTATATCTGTGCTAACACTTGCTCCTTTCTCTTTCCCTCTTTCCTTTCGTCTTCCTTAGTGTTCGCGCTCTCAGCCTTCCTTGGTGCTGTGCTAGGTGGACACGCCCCTTCTCCAACTCCCTCCTGCGTCTTTCTCTCTCTTCTCTCCTACTTTCTCTTGACCAGTGCCGAGACGGTCAGTCTCTTGCATGGCTATCGCTTTTTGGGGATTATCATCAATCCTTTCTCTCACACCTTCTTCGCCGGTGTGAAGTCGGTGGGCTTGCTTCTCTGTCTGCCTCTGGGCGCCACTTTTCTCAACGTTGTGATCATGGCAGCAACCCACGGTCTGTCGCCTCCTTCTTTGCTCTTTCTCACCTCGATCTCGCTCCCTGTCTCGCTTTCTCTCTCATCCTTCTTTTATCTCTCTCTCTCTCTCTCTCTTCTCTCTCATTCCTCTATGATGCTCTCCTTCTCGTGTCTTCTCCCTTTTCATGTCCTTCTCTTGCCCTAGCTAGCCAAGGCCCAATATGAGCAAATCCTGCAACCTGAGCACCCTGTTCCTGATAGACCTGATAACCATCAAAGAGAGAGGAAGCTCTGGTGTCGCTCTTTTCTAACCTCCCTCTGTCCCCTTGGTCTACCGTCGTGCAGGGCAACAGATGACGGAACAGATGTGCCGCGTTATCTCTCGTAGCGCCACTGAGAGTGTAGACGCAGAGAGCTGGGAGTTGAAGATTATTCTTCTCTATTGGCTTCCCCTTCTACTGTTGATAGGCTGTGAGCTCGTTATACTGAGCGGCGTATGCTTTGTCTTCGTAGAGGAGAGAAAGAGTAGACTCCCCCGGACTTTTTCCCTGATCAGGCAACGATTGATAGAGAATCTTGTCATGACAGGCGCCAGTTGCTTTCTATGGCTTGGCATTATGGTCACAGCCACCGTTGATTTGTCACCAGTGGCGAAGGAGAAGGCGGTGGTGAGGAACGGAGAGAAAGAGAGACTCTTCTGGTTCCTCTTGACGAGTGGGAGGAGCTACGTAACGTTCTTTAGTTTTTTCTTAGCGAATGGGAGTCCAGACTTTAGACTGAAGGGGAAACCACGGCCAGAGAACGTGGAAGAGCCTGAGCAGGAAGATCAACCAGAGGTGCGCCGCAAGACTGTCTTTCCACCTCTCTATCTTATCTATGTGTACACTGTCTCGATTTCTACCCCCTGCTGTGCCCCTAAAGACCTTTTACCTCCATCATTTTGGGCCCTGCGCCAGAGTCAAGACACGTACTGTTCAGAGCGAGTGCGCTTGGCGCGAACTCTCTCCCTGTCCCTCCTCTTCCACCCATTTCCCCCATCTCCTTCCTTCTGCGTCTCTCTCTCTCTCCCTCTCTCTCTCTCGCGGTCTCTCTCTCTCTCTCTCTC
>FLMG01000154.1:77465-129192 GCA_900088475.1 Hyphochytrium catenoides
GTCTCTCTCTCTCTCTCTCTCTCTCTCTCCCACCCACACAAATACAAGCCTTCTTCCTTCACTTTGTCAATCTATATCTTTTTCGTTTTCCGCTCCATGCTTCAATAATCTTCTTCTGATTTCCTTCGTCTTGTGTGCCTTGCCTTCTAAACAGACCAAGAAGCTCCTGCGTTACGAGATTCTGTTCTACACCCTCCAAGGAGTGAGAAAGTCTGTTAGGGAGTCAGCCAAGTTAGACTCTTCCGTACGAGTCCACAGGTTCTCTCTCCATCCACCTTCTCTCTCAGAGAGAGAAGAGGAACTTACACCTCCTGCCAAACGAACGGACGGAAGAGGGAGGAAGAGCGCTGAGGGTCTACCAAAAACTTCCCATCTACATTCCTCCGAATGGGAAGAGAGGCGGGCGAGCTCAATTAAGAGCTTCGCAGAGATCTCTGGGAATGTCATCCTGTCCAGGTCACAACTGGAAAAGCCTTCTCGAACCTCCAAACACGCCAGAGGGACCAAGGAAGGCGGTGCGGAGGGAGAGGAGACAAGCGAGGAATACGACCATTCCTTCCATACCTTTCTTGACTTCTCTCCTTACTATTTTCGCCAAATCCGTCTCTCCTCTTTGCTATCGGACGAAGATTACTTAACATCACTTTCTTGGATAGGGAGAGATAGCACCAGCGAGGGAGGAAGCGGTGCTTTCCTCTTCTACACCGCGGATGGCCGGTACATTGTAAAGAGCTGTCGATGGGAGGAATGCCGCCGTCTTCTCTCTATGATATCAAGCTATGTAGAGTACATACAGTACCATCCTCGGTCCTTTATTAGTCGATTTCTAGGCTGTCATGCCCTGAAAACGGCGACTGAGAAGTTTAGTTTCTTTGTGATGCAAAATATCTTTGACGTGCCGAAGGTAAGGCGTTGGGGCAGGTTTTGAGCTCTGTGACTCTCGGCTGGCGCTGGTCCTGGTTCTGCTGATGTTTGTCTAGTTTCTTCCTCTTCCTTGCTTATACTTCTCTCAGACCATCTCCCATTTCTTCCTTATACGGTCCTTTTCTTGTCCCTTTCTCCCTAGTCATTATGTCTTCCATCCTCTTCTCATCCCGTTTATCCCTTCTTCTCTGTTTATTTTCCTTATTTCTGACTCTATGTCACCCTGCTGCTCGCATTCCTCTCACTCTATTAATCTCGTGATTTAACATATTCCATCGCTCCACTTGCCTCCCTCTTCCTCACTTTCGTTGCTCACTACTCTGTAGCCAGTACACTACCGCTATGACCTGAAGGGTTCCTGGATCAGCCGAAAGTCCAAACCTCCGCCAAGGGGCGCTGTCGTCACATGCAGGTTCTGTGCAGCCCGGTACCGCGTGACAAGGAGTTCTCGTCAACCCCATCCTGAAGAGAAGAGACGAGGACAGGGAGAGAAAGCAGTCTTTGGGCTAGGAAAGCACTCCTCCTGGCTCCTTCGAGGCGGAGGAGGAGGGAGAACGGAGTCAGGTCAACAAGATCACAGTGATGACTCACTGGTGTCCACCCCTTGCTGTCAGTCGGAGGGCCATGAGGCTGATATTGTGCTGAAAGACTCAGATTTTTTAGCGAGGGAGGAGCCTCTGAAGATTGCAGAAGAGGAGAAAGTCAATATTCTCACTCGCCTCTGCAAAGATGCGGATTTCCTCTGCAGTCAAGGGCTGATGGACTACTCTCTCCTTTTAGGAATACACGACCAGCGAGTTCGGAGTTTATCATCTCCTTCTCTCTGCCCTTCCCCATCCTCCTCCCTTTCTCCAAGAAAGAAGACGAATACGCAAGACGACGAAGAAGAAGGAGGGATGAGCGCTCACATGGCAGGACATGGTGGAGAAGCAGGAGAAAGGAGCTCCGGCATAGAGAAGTATTCCTCTCTGTATGGAGAAGGTCCTGAGCTGTACTGCTTTGGGCTGATAGATGTTCTTCAGGCCTGGACAATAAGGAAGAGGATGGAGCGGTTCTCTAAGGTTTATCTCACGATGCAGGATGGCGAAGGACTTTCTGCCATAGAACCTCAGAAGTATTGCGAGAGGTTCAAGCTGGCACTTGCCAAGATAATTGGTCTTCCTCCTTCTCTCTCTTCATCGTCATCTTTTCGTCACTCTTACTCTTCGTCGGTGACCATTCATGCACGCCCCTCACCCCGCTCCAGTTTGACGGCAACTCCACCTGGGAGCAGGGAGTCACGGTGTCGAAAAGACACAATGAAGAGTACCGATTCAGGAGATGATAGAGAGGGAGAGCCTGTAGAGGAAATGGAAGCGAGTACAGCTGCTTGGACTGAGATGGAGACCGAAGACCGAGAGAGAGTCCAAGAAGAAGAAGCTGCTTCCCCTTCGCTACCGTCCGGTTCCCTCTCTCCACTAACTAGTGGACAGCTATCTGACGATCCTACCTAAGCTCACTCACGCGTCTCGGAAAAAAGGAGGAAGAGAAGAGCTGTGACTGAACAAGGATTTTACTCGTAGGAGATCAGAGAGATATTGCACGGCGAAGACACAGATTGTAGCTTCAGGCTTGACAGCCAGCATGCTGAAAAGTGAGCACAGCAGGAGCACCAAAGGGAGAAAGACAAGGTGTGAGGATAAGGGGGAATTGATACCCAGACCCTATTTATTAGCTACAGGCCAAGCTACTCATCGGCCACAACCCAACCATGACTATGTAGTCGTATTGTTATTCTTGACCGAGTTAGCACTCCACCATAGATGCCCTTATATAGGCTTCTCCTGGGATATCTGATGTGAGTGGTCGACTGTTGAAGGCAAGGAGAGCTAACTATTTGTCTTCTGATGGCCAGAGTCCGGGACATAGATCGACCCCAGTGTTGTGCTGAGGAGAAACTCCTCTTCGGGAACTAAGAACAGTCAGACTACTATCCGCTTATGTCACGAACTGACATATTGACCTTAAGCGACAGATATTACTATACTTCCCTTTATAACGAGGTCCCATCTCAAACGTTGAGGTAAGGCGTCCAAAGCCCTGTCAGGCGACGAGTTTCCCCTCCATCAACTGAACATGACTATGACTGTATTGATAGTAGAATCCATGGCTAAGCCACGCTTCTGGTGCCGTGATGAAGCATTGGAGCCACCCTGAGGATGCGCTTACTTCATTTGATAGGATAAACGGTTTCGCCTGGTGATCTCTTCGACAGCTGAGCGTGACGCTTTCTTTTTCTCAGTGCGAGCCATTTCTGCTTTGTCTGGGCTGTTACGAAGAGAGAAACAGTTTCAATGCCGGCGCTGCTTCCACTCCTGTCCTTCGGGTCGATAGCCACGATGGATGTTATTGATGATCCCGGGCGCACAGCAGGGATATTGTGAGGACGGACTGTCACCTTCCAGTTCCACCTATCTATCCCGCCTTCATCCGCAGCGTCGTCTATTGCCGCTGTCGACCACGAGTTACCAGCTCGTTATCCTCTATGGCGTGCTTGTGAAGAGCGGCAAGGACACATTTCACCTTCACATTACGGACCGCGACCTCTCGCGCCTGTTCTCCTGTCCGCCGAGGCTGGTGCCCCGATCCTTGGCCAACAACCTTTAGAAAAGCAGGCAGAAGGCAGTCAGTTTAGGGCCAAGTAGTACAGTCATTATGTATTGGACAGATAATAAGATGGCAACGCGGCTGAGGTTATTAGGATGGCAGTAGGACTATATAGTATAGGCTACTGATGTTATTTGTTATTCTGGGGAGAGGACGGTATTCTAAGGTAAAACAGTACTGGAGTAGCAAGAACTACCGCCATAGACGAATATATACTAGAGGGGGACCTGAAAATAGCGGCCGTAGGCTTTTTTTCGGCGTTCTGTAAAAGGGTAGTTGCCCACTTCTCACGGGTGCCCGATATTTGCTGCTTATCTGCGAAAAGTAGAGGAGAGCATCTGATCTAAGAAGGGAAACCCTGAGCACCTCGTCGCCTCGCTTTCTTAGTCACTCTCCTCTTGGTTCTGATCGCCGTGTATCCAGTCATTTATTACTGTCCTCTCTTCGACGTCCACCTCGCCTTGCCTCGCCCTGTGGGAGCGCCAGAGCCCTGGCTCTCGTTTGCAAGGATGAATAAGGCTTAGAGGCGTGTCCAGAGAGACGAAGGATGAGGGATGGCTTCGTAGGAGGTTTATTCCTCTTCTTTGACACGCGGTTGAGAGTAATAAGAGTAGAACTAGATTGACAGCAATGCCCGCATGGCCGTCGGTCATCATCATTATCATAGTCGTTCTCTCGCCGCTTCATGTCCCTCTCTTCGTCCTATATATGGGCGGATGATGCTCCTGTTGTCATGGGCGAGCTATCGGAGTAACTGCCACTAGTGCCACGGTCTATTGAATAACGATGGGGAGGCAAGAGACGCTGTTGGAGAAGAAGTAGACCTAAGATAAAGAGAGTTTCTCTTCGATTTTAGCAGGCAAGCAAGGAAGAGCCATTGGAGAGGGAGCTGAGGAAGTGAACTCTTTCCCGTACCCAGAGCGATGCTATCGCCCTATTCTCTGCTTCTGTCTCACGATCGATTACATCGTTCCTCTATCTTTTCGCTAAAGTGTTCGTCTGCCGTCGATCTCTGTTGATTGTCTTCTTTTCTCTCTATGACGAAGGGCTCTGCCATATCTGACAACCAGTGACAACGTCACAGCTGCAGCTCACCGCCTTTGACGAAGGTGAGGGTGAATGACAACCCTCCTCAAAGGAGGCTAGTTCTCTTATATCTGTCACCAGGAAAGTTCCGTCACAAGTAGAGGTTACCTCACTCCCCAATCGCAGAGCCCGAGCCACTATCTTCTAAAACGCTAGGACTGCAACCCTTGGCTCGGGCCCTTTCTCAGGTCAATATGGACCTACATCTGACCGCGCTCTTCCCTTCGGTGAAGCACGTGGCTCTTTCTATTCTTCTATCAACTGTCTTTGCTAGCTCAGGTCTTGCCACTGTGATTGATGAGAACACGGAGATCGTCGCGTTCTCTGCCCCTTCCTACTGGCAGCCACCAGCACAATTCTGGACAAATATTGGAAAAGTTGGAAATGGCAGCACACAGGCAGAGTGTGCCATGAAATATGCAGAGCAGAGGCTGCAAGAAGAGGCACACCGGCATCATAATAGCACCATCTCTTCTACTCCTTTATCTCCTTCACGAGTTACTCTCCTCCCTCCACTTCAGGCCGTCAGGAGCTTCCGGGACGAACATAATGGGCTTTACCATCAACACCTTGTACAGACATTCAATGGCGTGCCTCTAGAGAATGGTCTGATTAAGGTCTCAATAGACTCAGGCAACAAAATCATCGCTTACGCTAGCACTCTGGCGCCAGAAACTCTCTCAGCTATGCTGTCTGTCTCTTCGTCTAGGACACCCCGATTCCGCAACGCCTGGCGTCCAGAGCTCTCAGCATCAGAAGCTGTCTCGCAATTTGCCGAAATGGTTGGCCTCCCCAGTGTTGATCTCAACCTCTTAGAAGAGGAGTCAGAACCGACCGACAAGAGGACCGACCGAGCCTTGAAGGTGAGAGTGAAGCATGTTCCTTTCAGTCTTGGCGGAGAGGTATGTGCGGGCTTGAAGTTCTTCCAAACGCCAGAAGGGGGTCTGGAGCTGGTGTGGAGCCTACAGATTGAGACCGTAGATCGATGGTAAGACCATCCCCTTGGAACTAGGCTGTCTCTGAAGCATTGTCGCTTGCCCTTGGCCGCATACGTTATCAGCACCTTGTCAGCTCCTCCGCCAGAGATATTAAGCCAGCCGTAGAACCCCTTCCCTCGCCCTTGCGACCTCCTCTTTGCTACCCAGCTTGCTGCAAACTCCTTTCCCGCTGTCGTTGCCATCTTACCACCTTTGCTTGACGCACGGTAACGCTTACACTTACAGAGAATATATCTGCCGCTTTCCCTACCAACTCTTACAGGCTAAACGCTTTCGTCAGTGCTACTGACGGCCACATGGTGGCTGTCTCAGACTGGGGCGCTGACGCTAACCCTTCCGCCACCTTTCGTCGAGATGGAGCCGTAGGAAGGCGGTTTTCTTCTTTCAGTATAGAGGTTCCGAAGGCGAAAACGGCACATCTCTATCCTTCATCGATGCAGCTTATGCAGGCCATGCTCTCACAGGGGGAAGAAGCTTCGACATCTCGTCAGGAGGGACTTCGCACAGCTCCAGAGACAGGAATATCTGGTGTTACCTACCGGGTCTTCCCCTTGTGGCAGAATAATCCCCTGGAAGGAGATCCGGTGACCCTCACTGACCCTCAGGACCTTCGCTACTCAAAACTGGGATGGCACGACGCCGGGAATGGCTCTACACCTTATACCAAAGGGAACAACGTCTTCGCCTTCACTGATCCCTATCAAAATGCTAGCCTTGAAGGTAGTGACGGCTTTGCCTTTGCTCCTGAGTATCTATTTGAATTTTCCTATGGAGGCCTCGGCGCGGAGCCTTCTGAGTATAGAGACTTCTCCATAACGAACGCTTTCTATGTGATCAACGCCTACCATGACTTGCTCTATGCGTACGGCTTCACTCCCGCCGCCGGAAACTTCCAGTTTGTCGTGGACGAAGCTGAGGGTGGTGGGATAGGACAGGATCCCGTGCTAGTTCGCTGCAGGGATCCAGTAAAAAAGAACAACGCAAACTTTTATACTCTCCCTGACGGCATTCCTGGACGTATGAACCTCCTCCTGTGGGATGCCTCCACACCTGAGCGAGACACAGCGCTAGACAACGGAGTCATCATTCACGAGCTTACCCACGGCCTGAGTGGGCGGCTGGTAGGTGGCGCAGATAACCCTAACTGCGTCAGGGGAGATGTGCAATCACGCGGTTTAAATGAAGGTTGGGCAGATGCTGTCTCAGCCTTTCTGCGTACAAAGGAGACAGACACGAGAGAGACAGACTTCGTCGTTGCTGCTTACCTAAGAAACATTAGCAGCTTTGGAGGGCTTCGTATCTACCCCGTGTCCACCGATTTATCGCTGAATAGCCATACGTATAGCGACATGCCGAGCTTCATTGAGGGTGGGCAGTACTACCCCATCGGTGAATTATGGACAGCAGCTTTGTATGAAGTCTTCTGGAACCTGATTGAGAAGCTGGGCTTCACAGTGAACTATAAGGACGATGCTAGGAGTGGCAAGGGCAACACTGTGATGCTGCAGCTGCTGGTAGATGGAATGAAGCTCGTGCCGTGCAACCCCACGATGCTACAAGCCAGAGATGCCCTGCTGCTGGCTGACAACGTGAATAATGGTGGCGCAAATCATTGTGAGATATGGCGGGGCTTTGCCAAGCGAGGAATAGGCTTCTTGGCAACGGACAAGTTTGAACAGTCCTTTGATCTACCTGATAATTGCCCATAGAGGACAGGTGAAACGATAAAAGGATGATTCAGCGAGAAGGAAGAAGGGTAATCGTATCGGAACGCCCCTACTGGCTGGTCTAAAGGCAGGTGACTAAGCGACAAGGAGACAAAAGCCATGATAGTCCAGCGTACGCTAGAGGCTCCCGAAGAAGGCGCACTGGCTGTTCTTAGAAAACAGAATCGCATAGGAGCACCCTTTTCAAGACTTAGTTCCTGGCTCTGCCTGCTGAATTTGCCCACTTGCAGTGAGTGAAGAGAGCGAACCGATAGTAAAGAGCGAGAGGAGTGACACTGGGACGAACGTAATAGCATCTTCACAGCAGAAGCAACTCCTGATGAGCTTGCAGAAAGAAGATTGTTCACAGGACTAAAAAGTTACAAGGATGTCGTGTGTCAACTTTAGATAGGCCGCTTGGTGACGGTCTGGCTAAGCTAAATGTAAGTCTCCGCGTGCCGTTGCTGGGCAGCATGTCCTGGGCACTGCGGCCCTTCATCCTGGTTCCTGCATCCACTGCTTGTCCTCTCTCACAGATCCCAAGAATAGAGAAGCTCGACAACTTCATCGTTTCCTAGCCCATCAACAGACATTCTCCTCACATTCTGATGGTTGGGAACGCCTCTTTGGGGAAAGATTATGATGGCGCTATGTTAGCGTTAAAACCTGCTGCCTAGACTTAGTTCCGAAGCGACTTCTTCCTGCCGGATCACATCTATAAAAAAGCTTCAGTGTGGTCGTCGTGCCGCTCTTGAGGCTTCCCGTCCTCTTGGTCATTGGTCTCGGTTGGCAATGGCTCTGCTGACTCTCCATACCAGAACCTCCTTCGCCATTCATGAAGAGAAGGCGCAATAGATTCTAAAGCTGTACTCCTGTTCAGCAGTTGGACGCCGCTCTAGCTTGCATGATGGAGCGCGATGACGATGATGGTCTCGGCGCCACGGCCCCTTTCTGCTTCTCCTCCTCCGTCTCCTATCATTATTGCTGAAGAGCTCCACCTATCACTCTTCTTGGAGGAGCGCTAAGTCCTCCTCCTCCTCCTCCTCCTTGTTGTGCACTAAATTCTGAGTTCCTAGTCATAAAGTAGTAGTCGTAAAGCCTTAGCTAAAGACCGAAAACAAGTGGTACTCCTATACCCCAGGCAGACGGACATCCCCAATGCCTTTCGGATTCTGGACATTTATATTCGTTTTTTGCCGCTTGTTTACGATATTCTCCGGCGCACAAAAGTAGATCTATGTATTTCGAGCTGGATGACGAGCTTCTAAAGGATCTGAAGAAGAGATCATCGGATGAGTAAAGATCCAGAGAACGTTGTCAGAGGTCGGTCCTGGGGCATGCAGAGCCACGGTCTTTTGATGCAGCACTGGAGTCTGAGGAGATAGCTCAAGGAGTAGTATAGATACTAGTGCAGATTGTATGGGAAGGACATTCTCTCCGTACTTCAACGTCATCGTTTCCTGATCCAGTGTCATGGGCGCGGCGCCAGTGAAGAAGATCGCCTGATCTCTACGACCCGGAGGTCACGGTTCCGATGACCTCCTCCATGATCGTCAGCTGCGCGAGAGTTCGTCAATAAAACGAGTGATAACATAGAAGAATGGAGCAGGCTTTACTGTCAGGCAATCTTCAGCCCTTGCTTGAGCTGGTGGCGAAACGTGAAGAAGAAGGGGAGCGAGACGTAGTAAATGAGCAAGTGAACCGACAGGACAGAACAGGAAGAACTCCTCTGCATCTAGCGGCTCTCCAGGGTTCATCAGAAGCGGTAGGTACCATCGCTTATTTTACTCTTCGTCGTTCAGTCTCCCCGTGCCCCTAGCAGTCTTCATGCCGTCGTCATTTTCTTGTTGTTGCTCTCAGCTAATCTGCAGGCTGTGCACTGCACTTCAGATTGAACTCCTTGCTCAGGCCGGGGCTTTGCCAAACGTCCAGGTAGGCCACTGGCGGAATGCGCCTTCGCGTCATATTGATTTATACGCAAGCTTGTCGCCTTAGCTATCATCTGCCTCAAGTCCCATACCGTCGTACGCTCTTCTCCGTGGCTTGAGCAGCCGCAGTGTATTCTCGTCACAGCTATCTCTTTGCTGCTGGCCCTCCCTTGGCGGTTGGGATACACTGAGCGTGTCAGGATGACAAAGGAATGGCTTCCTCTCCTACTCATATTCCCGTTTCGTTTATGCGGCTCTTTTGATGTCTCTCCTCTTTCCCTTGGCGGCTAATCTAACAAAAGCGTCCGTCGACCATAAGGACGCCCACTCGCAAACGCCTTTGATCTTAGCAGCAGAGAAAGGCCATGCAAGTGCCGTGTGCGCACTATGTAAAGTATATAAAGGTGACATCCAGCCGAACATTAAGGTGGGTCTATGCACTCTCCATCCTCTACTAGCCGCACAGAGTCTCTTCGTTGTCAGCATATTCGTTTTCCTCATTCCTCCTCATCCCGGGCTAGCTTTACAGAGCCCTATCAGTTCCTCATTGAACTTAAAGGCGTAATCTCCTTCATTTCTTCTTCTTCTTCAGGACTCTTTTGGCCGTACTCCGCTGCATTGGGCAGCCCAAGTACAAAGCAAGGACATGATTGAAGCACTCCTTGGCCTACCTTCACTGAACATCAATGCTGCGACTACCGGCGGAGAAACCCCTCTTCATTGGTTCGCCTCCCTGGAGGCCCCTGACACCTCTATTCTCTCTCTTCTTCTCTCAGCAGGGGCTGACCCAACGCTAAGAAATGCTGGGGATAAAAGGCCACTAGAAGTAGCTAAAGATGACAAAGTAAGGTCCCTTCTCCTGTCTAGAGAGCAAGAGAAAGAGCGAGAGGAAGAAAGAAAGAGGAAGGAGGCTGTTGCAGCTTCAGCCGTAGCTGTTGAGAGCAGGCCTGTGCACCTAGGTCCAGGCCCTCAAAAGAAGAAGAAGCTCACCATCACGTTGAAGAAGAAATAACGAACTGCAGCTCTTTATAAATCAATAGAGAAACGCCTTCCTAGATCGCCTAGGGTTATAGAAAGCCGTTCTCTATAATAGGCCACTGCTCTTTCCTAGGTAATCGCTGTGACCCCAGGTGAAGACTCCTTGATAATCAAGAACAACAGAAAAGGTATCCAGGAAACAGAGAGGCATTTAGATCCTACTCAGAGGAGCAGACGAGTCTGCTGCCCAGATCTTGGCCTTCCTCGCCAACTCAGGGTAACCTTCGAGAATTCTCTGAAAGTCTGAGCGGAGGAGCATGAAGACATGGCAGACTGTCTCTGCCACCACATCATAACGCCTGGGCTCGTCTAGCAGGACTTCTACCTCTCCAAAGAAATCGCCAGTCTTTAGGGTCTTCTTCTCAAAACCACGGATTTGTACGGTTCCCATGCTGGACAGCATGAGAAAGAAGAGCGGGAGACCTATTAGTCTCTAGCGTCTGAAGCTCCAAGGAGTATCAAAAGTTTTCTCTGGCCGTGACTCCACAAAGCCTTGGATCAGCTCGATACCGGTCCCTTAACTCTAAGCGCTTACCTGATAAAAAAGATGGCCGTGCTGAGACTTCCTCTCTCTATTATTTTCTTCTTTGGGGAGTAAGTCCTTGCGTACAGAGGGACGTTGAATGACTCGATCATCTCCCTAGGTAGAGCTGAGTAACAACGAGAGGGTTAACCTGACGGTGGTGGATGACAGCTTGTAATGGGGCAAGGCCGAACCAACACTATAGATGGATGGCGCCCTTTGGACGTATTCAAGACGCGTGTGCAGGAATCAGTGGAGAGATGCGCTCTATAGTGATAGGAGAAAACTGTACGTCAGGAAGATTACCTTTAAAAATTGGTGAGTTGACCCTGTACAGCATCGACACAGCAATCTTTGGCGCAGAGACCGTAGAGTACTTTCTAAAGGTAGTCGCTGTGACGTCCAAGTGTTCCAAGTCATACTTATAGTTGACCATGATGCCTAAGCTTTGCGCTTGCCCTGACCGAGAGGAGTCAGCAGCAAAGTTCAGACGTTCCACATGGGCACCATTGGAGATGTGGAAATTGGCTACGGGATCGAAGATCTTCTTCCCTCTTCGCTCAAACAGTAGGTATCGAGAACAGAGTTGCAGGAGGAGCTCCTTTAGTGCGGCAGGACAGGTCGATCTAATCTCTTCCCAGCGCCTGAGCTCTAGTATTGTCAGCATAGTGTCATACACGTCAGCATTCGGTGAGGTCCCGTCAAAGTGGACTCCTCCAATGACCACACTGCCCCTTCCTTCTTCTCCCATACCCCCTCCGATTTGCTTTAGCGACAGTATCCAGTCCTTCTGTGCCTGAGTGAAGAGTGCCTCACTTTTCTCTGTCAAAGCCTTCATTAGCCAGCTTCTGAACCCCGGGACTGGAGATAGCGTAGCGTACGTTTGACAGGAGGGAAACTGTTCCGCAATTTTAGCAACAGAGAGAAAGATGAGGTGACTCGCGAGGTTGAGACCCTGAAGGCCCCTATGAGGGTTACTGATGGCGTAGAAAACTGCGTGCGTGCTCTCTTGCGTATCGTCTATCCGTCCTTCCACGATGTCTTGAATGTTGGCACAGAGGTTTGGAGCCATTGCGATCGTCACAAAGCAGAGTGGAGCCTGAATGTTTGCGTGGAAGAGTCCAAACATGAGCCTGTTCTTCCCGCATATCCTTCGCTTTACATCGGCCCAGGAGGAAAAGGGATGCACTCTCTCGTTTCCGATTATAAACTCCACCACAGAGGCGCTTGACAGGGAGATTGGAGAAATGAGAACCCCTTGCTGGGTGCTGAAGAGCTCTTGCAATGTGTCGTTGAGCTCTTGCAGGCTCTGTCTCTGCTCGGAAGTGAGAGAGAGACCCTCGTCCGACAAAGAGGCTACAAGCTGTCCTCTGAGGTCTAGAAGAAAGCGAGCACCCTGAGGGACTGAGGCGACAAGCTTGACAAATTTGGCATTAGGCGGTATCAAGACCTCCTGCATGCAAAAACGAAGAGCAAGGTGAGGCATGATTGTTCCTTCGCAAGAAGGGGTCATGGAGGCAGTTCTGTCCCGTTAACTGTCATCAAGCGGGAGAGTGCAGGACCTTTCAAGCACTGGTAGCTTTTCAGGCTAGGAGAGACAGGAGAAGATTGTCGAGTTTTGCGCGGGAATAGCACGAAGCCTGCAAGGCAGGAACCAAGAGCTGCATTGAAGGCGCGGCTCCTCTAAGTGGCAGTATCGGTTGTTCATACAGAATAAAGGAGCATCGTTCTCACCTTCAGATCATGGAAAATAGAATGACCCAAGCCTCTTATAAAAGCTATCGAAGGGGCAATTATCCCAAGCACCAACTGGGCTCGTAGTTTTAGGGGTAGCTGCTCCAGGACTTGAGGCAGCTCCTGGCGTCCCAACTCTTGGCCCAGAGCTAACAGCAGCTCCAATCGCTGCGAGGAAGATAGTTGGGGATAACGAAGACAGAAGTCGGAGGCAAAGTCTCTCTTTCGCTTAAGCGATATGACAAAGCCTTCAGGATCATTGGTCGCGATATTGCGCTACATCGGCAGCGAACTAGCCGTTAGACGAAGAGCAGGAAGCCGCAATGAGCAGGCAAAGCTTTAACTCAAAGAGGAGACAGGGCGAAAGACCATTGCTAGGCACAGCCAAATACGCAGGGCCACTAGGCAAAGAAAATATAGGGAATTACCAAGGATGCTATGAAGCAGAGAGGCTAGACAACCAGCTACGAGGAACACAGGGTCACATCAGAGCGAACGGGTATTTCCAGATGTTAAGGGGAAGTATAGCACAAGAGACTGCATTTAACGAACGCCAAGCGAGCACATTGCGGTTGCAAGTCTGTGAGAGAGCGCCGCTGTAGGTGACTGGTCCCACCTTCACTTCCTCCACAAACTTCTCTCTGGCGAAAGAGACTTGACTGACATCCTTCATCTCCTTTCTCTGTCTCTTGTCCTGGTGAATCTTCAACAGAGTGCGCTCAAACCATTCTTGGCCTTGTGCCTCGTTGAGCTGGGATAGCTGCACCCTCTTTTCAGCCATGGCTAGCGCAAGAGTCTGGCAGGAGGCTCAAAACTGTGACAAAATTGTTTGCCGAAGACGTCAGTGCGCGGAGTTACATCCGCTATGCCAAGATCCGCGCCCCCTGGTTTGACCAGGAGGAAGCACTAGCGAGCCGTGAGCCGTGTCAGCCAAATCAGCGATCAAAGGCTCTCCCTAGCGCACAGGTGCTGGGTGTGACTGTCTATGCTGATGACTCCACAGACTCGCGCAGATTATTGCGTTATTTGCTAGTCATGAGTCTCGAGTCTCGAAGATCTTTCCGACAACACTTGAAGTTCCTCACACCGGATAAAGCGAACATCTAAGGGAGTGTCTGTACCTTAAGCCCACTAATCTATAGAAATAACAATAGTATAATATGAAACCGTTTCCTATACCTCTTCCTACAGACAAACTAATACGACATCGGCTGGACAGATCTTCCCCATCACTGTTGCTTGTTGATTCATCCTTGGCTCCCTCTCTCATCGGCACTACAGGTAATAAGGTTGCCTGTCACGCACCAGGAAGCTTCAAGCCCAGCGTAAACTCCCAGCAGTGCACCGAGCTTGTACCCTCCCAGAGCTGCCTCGGCTGCCGCTGATCTGGCTTGCTTCGTAGACTGTAGCCAGGGCGAGAGCGATATTGAGACGAAAGTCAGTGACTTTTAACGCTGTAGGGACGCGCCGGCCCTAAGCAAGGCAAGCAACCGGAACTCACATAAGAATAGTCTGGCTCTTGTCAGCCACTCAGCGGTCAGGTAAAGGCCCAGGACTAAGAGAACGATGGAAAGCAGTCAAAGGCGCGGATCCACTTTCATTGGTGGTTCCAAAGAACAAGAACTCCAAGGCAATCAAGTTTTGCCGAAGTCAGATGGTAACTTATTTAGGGCTAATGAGAAGCGGAATCACTGGCATTAGATAGAACTGACTTGCATTGTGAATCACATTCTAGATGCCGCCTGGGAAGTGGTCCCAGATGATTCGAAGGCGGAGATTAATGATAACCTTTCGCTAGGTAAGTGTAAGCTAGCGGGGAAGGTCCTTCTATCACTGTGACCACTATACCTACCTAAGACTGTTCCCTTTGAATCTCGCTACCACCAGCCCCGGAGCACGTCTGGATTCGAGCTCCAAGGCCTTCCAAGCGATGAGGAATAAATTTGAACATTTGACTATACACAGTGCGCCTCCAGCGCCTTATTGACGGAAGGAGGTGTGAAAATAAGGAGATGCGCAGCAGAGCGGCAAGAGCTCTATTTTCTGGCAGCCCAGTCCGGTCTGGACGATTTAGAGCCTCCTTTCCTTCGTACCGCCTTCATCACTTTGCTTTTGTCCTCCTCTCTTTTCACACCGTACGCAGCTGCCACGTGAGAGCTAAGGCTCTCTCCTCCACTGTCCTGACCCTGTTTCCGCTGGCCCTTCAAGGCAGATGGAAGGAGAGAAAATCCAGTAGTAGCGGAAGCCGCTGCGGAGTAATCGAAGGGTTTAAACTTGGCCCTCTCTCTCTCTTTCTCCTTTGGTGCTGCTGGATCAGTGGCCGCTCCACTAACCTTCTTGGCCTCTTCCTGGCTCACCCAGCCAAGCTTATTCATGAAGGAACCCTGCACATCGGCATCACGAGCAGAAGATTGGCTAAGGAGCCGAAAGGAAACCAGAAGCTAATTCATCGTTTACTTACCGCGTCTTCTAGATCATTCTTCTGCTTTTTACTGGCAATTGCATACTCATCATCCTGCGTGTCATCTTGATCCTGGACCGTCAAAAGAAGGATCACGGATGATTAGAATCAAGGAGAGAGAGTGACAGCCAAGTGAGAACCCTGTAGAAATGGAGATGGAATACGCATCTTCCCACCTGTGCTGTGGGCTCCGCTGCCGATTCTTTAAGTTTCTTCTTCTCCTTTTTCCTCTTCCTATTGATGTTGGACATCTGATAGATCTCCGCAATAGATTGAGGAATTGAAGACTCTTCTTCCGGGGTATCAGTCTTACTGTTATCTTGTCCTTGTGCTGCGGTAGGCGCCATCTGCTTCTCATTTGCTCCCTCAGGCCTCTCCTGCCAAGATATATCCTTCGAAGAAGCCAGATGTACTGGAAGGGCAGCGATATGTCCTCTTATTTCCTCCGCTTTTTTCTGCGACTTCTCCGTGGTCGAGTCATTGTCAAGCCCATTTCCACTAAAGTCTACACCGGAAAGAGGCTGAGAGGCGTTATAGTTGTCATTGACAGGAGAAAGGAGTGCCGCCTGTCTCCTAATAGTGTTGGGAGTCCAGCCAGAGACAGTATAGAGATTCGCATAAGAAGTAATAGGCGACGGCGTCGCATCCATCGAGGAGAACTGGAGGTCTGAATCCTGCTGTCTGTGCTTTGGGGTCACAAGTTCCGTAGCAGTAGAGGAGGAGCGAGAGGGCGAGGCCGTCTGGCCAGAAGATCTCTCCTCCTTCCCTGCCTCGGCGACCGCACGCGCAATAAGCTCAATGATGTCAGATGCTCGTTCCCTCAAAAGGGGGGGAAGTGGGTTGATGCAGCGGTTGAGAGCACTCAGCGTCGAAGGCATCTCGGTACTCAGCTAGGAAAAACAGACAAAGAAGTTCAGTATGAGGCCGACATACGGCAGAAGACTCTCGGAAGTGATGGGAGGAGGAGATGAAGAATGAACGTCCGGTGGAGACAGAATCGCTGCAAACTGAAAAGGTTAACGTTTACCTTAATGAGAACATGCTTGGGCAGAACGTAGCCCACGGACTCGTCTAACTCCCTTCCTACTCTGTCCCTCCAGTCAAAAAGAGCTGCAAAGACAGTCCTCTGCTGAGGGGAGAGAGAGAGGTTCATTGTCTCTATGGCACCGAGATACGCTTCCGGGGTAACCACGGGCTTTTCATATCTTTGCAAGCAAATCTCTTTGCTCCGTCTTAGCACCTCGAGTAGAAAATTGTGCGCCTTACTTCTCTCAAGAAGCTCTTTCTTCATCACGTCGAAGATGTACAGAAGATAATGAGTATCCTCCTGTGCATACTTCTTCATCTCCGCTGTTAGCGGTCGTATTCTCCAGTCAGCTAATTGGTACTTTTTGTCAGCTACGTGCTTGCAGTGCATCCGTAGGAGATAGGCAAGAGAGAAACCTGGATAATCCAGGACTCTTGCAGCCTGTCCAGTATCAAACATGTTCACTATATACAAACCAAAGTCCCTCTGGAGCCATAATATATCGTGGTCAGCTCCATGCAGAACCTTCAATATCTTAGGGTCCGTAAAGACGATGTTGAGCTTCCCTAGCTTGCCTCTGAGTGCCAAGGTGTCTACCAAATAGTCTGCAGATCGCGTAGAGATCTGCATCAGACAGACAAACCCCAAGAAGGAGCGATAAGAGTGGTTTTCCAAATCAATAGCGATGATCTTCTCCTTCTTTAAAGTCTCAATGAGGGATTTGAGGCCTTCCTCTGTGTCTATCCATGTGCAGGGCGTGAGCTTCGTAACAGGCGGGGGTAGTGTAGGAGTGCCTTCCGCTGGCCGAACGAGCCATTCGGGATAATCGAGACGGGAGAGCTCTGCCTCGTAAGGATGGGGATAGTATCCTGACAAGATCAGATTCCGTCAGCCGATGGAGCATTACACCAGACAGAGCAAAGGGTACTAAGGACATACAGCAAGAGCACCCAGTACGGAGAGAAAGACAAGAGTAGAGAAGCTCATCAATAGAAACATCATTCCGGGGTAGAGATCGAGGTGCATCTGAGAACATTGGGACGAGCACATTCTATCTTGATGGAACTCTAAGAGGAAATGTAATAGACAGAGCATGCTCTAGGAATACCGGTAAGTGTCCGCCCTTCATCCCCCTCTCTTTCTTCTTCTACCGGCTCGAGCTTCAATGGCGTGATAGCGTTCGGTTTGCTGGAAAGGTGGGGCACAAAGGGGCTCCGACTATTGTCCACCTTCTTCGAAAAGTTCAGCTGAGGCTTGGGAATGTCATTGGCAGTAGCCGCGATGCTCGTTCTTTCAGTTCTGGCCGTCCAAGGGGCTGGCTGAAGTTGACCCTTCATCAGCATTACCTGCTTGTGACTGTCATTACCTGTGGCTATATCTATAAAGGTATCGGCTTGTTCTAATAAACCATCCAGCAGATCCGTCACCGCCTCAAAGGAGTCTGGCTCTGTCAGGTTGTCTACTCTAGCCAGGTTGAGGCTTTTCCCTAGCTTCCGCACAACTTTGTCTATGAGCGTGACCGAACGCTTTGCGCAGGCATCTGCCCTGGTCTTGAAAAGGGGGTTGGAGCTTACATGATAATCGTAGTCGTTGTCAATAGAAGGGATAGCATTAGAAGCTTTGGTAGCCAACACCAAGCTCTTCAGAAGACTCTGTACATATTGGGAGGGAGGTGGCACTTTTTTCTTTTCGTCCTTCTTCTCTCCTACTTCTCCGGCAGCACTGTCCGCTGCCCTAGGAAGCAGTAGATCATCTATCGTAGACATCCTGCTATCGGTCTGTCCACATGGAGACCCGCCTTCACCTCTCTGCACAGACGCCACCTAATCCCTGAGGCAGCTACGAGTCACAAGGAGCTTCATATGCCCGCCAAGAGACTAAGTAGAAGAGTGTGTGAGCGGGAGGAGAGGCAGTGAAGCATGAGAAGCCGATGTCAATCAGTGCTGATGAGACGATCCCGACCTCCAAAGCCAAGAACAGGCGCAGCAACAACTTGATCACACTGCTTCTCCTGCCCAGTCGACCATCCAAAATAAGGCCATCCTTATACTGAGTGTGACCCTATTTATTCCGGATATGCGCCAAGAGTCTAGGCGTTAACAGCTAGCTAGTCATACTTCAGACCGAGCGATGCCCAGATGACAGGACAAACGGATTAGAAAGATTTCTATAATAAGGACATCGATCCTGGGCTGATCTGTTACCAACTCTCAAAAATGGCAGGATCTCATTGTTCGCTGTCCAAACGTGGATGGCGAGGCTTCCTTAGAGGCACTGGGCGGCTTCCGCGGTAAAGAGAAGGGGCGGAGCTATTGATTCTTACAGCTATGTAGTACCTGATTCCGGACCATCATTGAAAGGAGCTTTTGGATCTTTATATTAGACGCCTTAAAAGTATTAGCACTGCCAGTTGATCCTGCGCTGTAGCTTCTGCCCTACCTGCTTGTTGACGTCAAGCCCGAAAGTAAAGCGCGTTTATCCGGTTTTAAATGTCTGATTATTAACAGTAGGGCTAAGCTGAACTTGGCAAGCTTCGGTTCACCTCCGGCAAACATCTTAGCCTTTTTTACATCGCGACACTTCTATCCGAAGTGTCCAGCATCATGCTAACGTTTCCCCTGCGTGAAAATCAGTTCTTCTGAAAAAAGGTGTTCAGCCTAGGGTTAACGAAACAGAGGAAGCCAGAGACACATCGAGAGCATCAACCAGGGAGAATAGCAATTAGTAAGGTTGGGAGAATGTCCGTAAGGAGGAGGTAAGAGACTTTACGGATGAGCTTTGATCTTTAGTGATGGAAGACAGCAGCGCTAGATCTGATCGTGTGTTGAAGCTTCTGTCTTCCTCAGTCCCCTCTGTGATGAGTGTAACTCCCATATATATCCAGAATTCGTACATTCTTCTTGGGAATTATCTGCATTTTAGCCCGTCCGATAAAGAATACACCACAGAGGATGGAATTCTGATGCTGGCTCTCTGGTCAATCGTTCCTTCGCATCCCCCTGCTCCTCCCGATGGCCTCATCTCAGCACTCTCTAGCCTCCACCAACCTTCCTCTCTCTCTCTCTCTCTCTCTCTCTCTCTCTCTCTCTCTCTGTCTCTCTCTCTTTACTTTTAAGCTGTAGAGAGCCAACTCTGCTCTATGGGTACGGGTGGACTTGTCTCTTCCCTCTGTTTCCTGACAGATGAACCTGCCTCTTTGCTTGTCGCGAGAGCTCGTTGCACTTCAAGTACCTACCGCCTGCTCGTCGTAGATGTATAACTCTGGCTCTGTCGTCTCCGCCTTTGCCGCCGCCAAATAAGCCCTTGCCTCTAGGCCCTAGGTCTTCTACCTGTATGAGTCCTTGATGAGAATCTACGACGGAGGGGCTTGCAGTCCTTGAGCAGTAATGGGAAACACATCTGGGGCGCAGTCGCAGGAGAATCACCTCCTGGCTGTGAAGGTAGATCGGACGCCTCTGTCTGAGGCGGAGGTGCTATCAGCAGCAAAGAAAGCTGCAGCTCTCCCACCTGCGGCACCCATCCTTGACCTGAGCGAAGGAAGCATTATCAAGAGCCCTAACTCACAAGGTACTAGTCCACGGGCTGGCCCTTCTACTACCGCCGTCTCGCAGCTTAGAGCGCAGAGCTAACTCCTTTCAAGTAGCTAAGTACCTTACACGCTCATTCTAGCTCTCGCTGGTCATCCTCGTCTCTCTTCTCCTTCTTTCTCGCTCTCACGTTGCCCTCGGCGCTTGCTCTAGGTGAGAGGTATGTCTTCCGACCGAAGCTTGAGGAGGAGCGGCCGTTCTATGTCACAGGCGCGGCACAAGCTGCAGCAAAGACCAGAATCACCACGGTAAGTCTACTTCCAGCTCTCAGTCAAGGGCCTCATCCTCGTCCGATAGTAATGTATCTTCCCTATCTATATCTTATCGGCTCTGACCAATGGAAAGACGGTTCTTCCTTGCCACTTTGGGAGTCGTCCTTTCTCTTCACCTTATTGTCTGTTTCTTTGGTTGACTAAAGCTGGAACTATTAACGCTATGACTTCTTCCTGGGTCAGCCCTTGTCCTATAGAGCGGCCCAAATGCTTCTCCGATCATCATCTTTGTCTCTCTGAGTCTCTGCCTTTCAGTCCTCACTTTCACTCTTTCTTTGCGTCTGTATCTTTACTGCTTCCACATTCTGGAGTCTCCGCTCTGCTTTACGTACCTCTTTCCGGCTCCTTCAAGCGTTCCTCTTCCCGGAGAGTTCTCGTTCTCGATGGCACCTCCCTTTCGCTAGTTTTCAAGGGACGTGTGGAGCTGTCCTGCCTTGGCTTCACTAACCTCCGCCGTCTGTACCTAAGACTCAACTTACCTTCATATCTGTGCCCTCTAACCTCTCTGTCCCACGTCACAGGGAGCAAAGTCAGATGTGATCCTCATAGTTCGAAACTCCCCGAAGAATGCAGAGCAAGCCAACAAAGTTCATTTTGTCCGCAAGCCCGCTTCAACTTCGCCCCAACAGGGGGCCAGATGATGACAAGAGAGAAGAAAGAAGTCCCTTTTCAGGAGGAGAGGGGCGGGACCTGAAGAAGGCAGCGTCTAAATTAACTATTGACTCCGTTATTCAATGTTTATGGCTTGAGTCCTCACCTCACTTAGCGCAATCCTTCGCCCAAAGAACTGGCCAAGCGGTCTGAGGACTCCGCCGTTTTGAAAAAGTAACCTAGGACTACCTCTCTCTCCTTAGTCTTGCTATCCTTTCCGCTAGGTCTCTACAATCTGCTACAACCTGCCCTAGACAACTCGCTCTTCACCCTCTACAGCGCAGACGCCTGCGCAATAGCAAACTCGTCCGAGTGGCTGATAGAGATCTTGATCTCTCTCACTCCAAGGCGGTTGACAATCTCCCTTGCCGCACCAGAGAGAACTACCACGGGAGCTCCAGAAGTGCTACGGATGATCTCAATCTCTTTCAGAGGTGCACTGGCTCCCTTCCAAAGTGGAGCAGAGTCTGGGAAAGCGTTGCTAATCGCCTTGAGCACAGCCTCCTTTGCTGCCCACCGACCCGCAAAGGATGCAGCAGGGTGAGGGGCAGAAGTACAATAAGCAACCTCTGCAGATGTGAAGTTTCTCTGTATGAAGTCCGCCTTAGACTGGTAGGATGAGAAGGTGGCAACGGGCTCGATGTCTACTCCGATGCCCTTGTCCTCTGCCCTTCGGAGTAGCTGAGCAGCGTTCTCCATCTTCTTCAGCAGGAAGTTCTCCTCTCTCTGCTCTCCTGAGCCGGAGGCTTCTCGTTTAGCTTTAGCTTCAGAGCCATCCACTCCGCTGCCTGCACGCCTTGCATTATCGCTTGCTCCCTTGCCATCCCGTTCCCTCTTCTTGGCGACCGCTTGCTGCTTGCCTGCGTTGAAAAGCCAAGTGCCTCGTTCCTTATCGTAGGAAGCACGTGCATTGGGGTTGAGATAGACAGCCGACTCGTCTTCTGGAGAGTATGGGGCAGAAGCCTTCACTTGTACGAATGTGTGCAGTCCGGCAAAGGCCTTTTGCATGTACTTGTGCACTCCCACCTCCCTTTCCCCTCGCTTTCTCCTATACTCCTCAAACTGCCCGTCTTTTAAGGTTGCAAAGAGAAAGTCTGGATGGACCAAGAGAATCTCAGCCCCAGCCTGACCGAAGCCAAAGCTCTTCAACAGTGCAGCTTTAATACCGCTGGTCTGTATGGATCTATTGGGGTAGGCCAACAGATTGAACTGCCTCAGCTCAGGAGAAACGTTGTCCAGATTGCCATTGCCTGGGATGCGCCCACTCCGCAGCGTCTGGAGCAGTCCGTTCATCATCCAAGCTGCAGCTGCGCCCTTTGGATGTCCCGTAAGATTCTTCTGACAGATAACCCAGAGAGGGTTTCCAGCACTTCTTCCAAGGTGTGCAAGTTGCTTCTGAGTGACATCGCTCTCATTCTTGTCATTCAGCTTTGTTCCAGTGCCGTGGAAGGAGGCCACAGCGATGTCGTCCACAGTCAGGCCCCAGACCGCCAACGCTCCGCGGAGCGGTGCAATGTTGGGGTTGCGCTTATAGAACTCGTTGGACCAGACAGAATAAGCCATTGAGCGTTTCCGCTCCGCAGTTCTCTTTACCATGGCCTCCTGGGCTTTCAGCTCAGAAGATGAGAGACCTGCAGAGGAGGAAGAGAGCAAATAGTCCAGCTCCTCCGCCTCCCACTCGTCAACGTGCCTCAGCTCTCTCTGGAGGTTTCGCTTCCTGTAAGAGAGATCAAGAAGAAGAGAAGCTGCCCCGCTCTGCTCCTCTCTCGCTGTAGTAAGGATGCCTTGGCCTGGTGCCGGAACGGATCTCCCATTCTTATCTGTCGCAGTGTTCGTGAGTGCTACAACGCCATAGATTGGGACTCCCATCTCTAGGGCAAGCTTTGCGTCCATTAGCACTTGAATACCTGAGGTTAGGAGCAGGAGTGGTTGGGCATTAGATTGAGCTCTAGATACAAAGATAAGTGCTAGTAGGCGACGAGACTCTCAACAAAGGAATAGGATATCAGGATGAATAGCAAGGATAGCAAGGAAGGAGGCTTAGATAGCCAAACAGGAAGGGAATATCAAGCCAATAGACGGGAAGGGAACATCAAGTGGCAATCAGCGAATAATAGACAGGTTTACAGACGAATAAAAATGCACTTTGTCCTCACCTGCTCCCTGCGACTCCATGAAACCTCCTCTGGTCTCCGAAGTGGGCCTGCACATCTCTTTCGGCTCTCTCCCCATTGCCTCTTCGTCCACAGAGTTACTGGTCGCCTTCATCTGTGCAAACTCGTAGCTGCCTTCCTCTCCAAAGTCGTCGTACCCTCCGACAATGACCACTCTCGCCTTTGAGGATAGAATCGTCTCGACTCCTACCTCCACGCTCTCGGCCGCGGTTGCACAAGCTCCCACAGGCGTCTTGATTGGTCCGGAGGAAGAGAGAAGAAGCATGTTCACCCATGCCGGCATGGTGTTGATGAAGCACTCCTGCAGGCTGTCAGCTGCTATGGGTTTCTCCAATAATCTCTCCCTGTAGATCCGTCGCAGACTTCTCATCCCTCCCATGCCACCTCCCGATGTGTTGCCGACCTCGGAAACGTGGACGTATTGGTAGAACTCATACGGATCTGTGACTCCCGCGCTTACTAGAGCCTCCACCGTGGAGACCAAAGTGTAAAGGGTCACAGGGTCCACCGCTTCCGCGATGTCAGCAGGAACTCCCAACCTCTTGGCGTTCCAGCCCGTTGGGATCTGGCCCGCTACAAATCGGTCAAACTTCAAAGCTCTAGAAACCGAGATGACTGCTCCTTTCTTCATCTTCATCAGCCAAACACCGTCTTCTTCACGCTGAAAGATATCCACCAGCTCTGCGCCTAACTCTGCCCTGTATTCCTCCGCCTCCGTTCTGTCTGAGCACTCGATCGGGCCCATATCTTTATCCAGAGCAACCTGGTGCAGGAAGAGTTTCTTTTTCGGGTCATAGCCTTCGAAGAGAGCTGGCTCAACGATTCTAATCCCGGAATGCGCAAGAAGTCTCTCCTCATAGCGCTTCTTGATGTCTAAAGATTCAGCAAAGAGTAAGTTCTTGTCATGGGCGAGCCGGGCCCAGATCGCAGGAGTAAAGTGCATAGATAGATCGTTTCTGTAAGCCACACAATGAAGTTGTAACAGGTGGAGGCTATCGAAAAGATATGCAGATTGATCAGACGGAGGAGCCCAAGAGAGGACAGAAGGTCGAACAATAGCTTCAATAAACACAACGGTGCATATTAGAAAGGACCGAGGTCATTTCTCCTACCTGACTCAGCAACCGGTTCTCCACTTTCAGCGTCAACCCATCCGATATACGGCTTGCCTGATGGGAGCTTTCCGTTTACATAGCGGATCAACCCACAGAGCCATGCTAACTCTAGGGCTCCTTCCAAAGAAAACTCGCCATAGCTCTCCATCTCCCACCGAGTGCGGCTATTTCCCCATGGACCGACTTCACCAAAGCCTGTGAAGACTACAACGCGCTCAAGGTCCACCATGCCTGGGAGAACACGGATAAAAGAAAAATTCAACAAAGTTTTAGCTTTCGTCAGTGTCAAGGGGATGACGGGTCTTTCCACATATCAAGAGCACTTGCTTTCGAAAGAAGTGACTGCATTCGAAAAAGCACAACCTAAGGGACCAGGAAGTTCGCAACTGACTTTAGCAACTGACTGAAGAGCGCAGCTCAAAGGCCTGGCAAGAGCTCGGCGGGACTGACGAAGATAAAGAGACTCAAGAGTGTGCAGGCAGGGCTCACCTTTAAGATGAGACAGCTGCTCACGCTTCCCCTTCGTGGGAAGATCAGGGAACTGAGCGCCGAGCCGCTTGGGGTTAGCACGCTTGGCCGCCGGTCCTGGAGTAGGCCTCTTGCTCGCTTTAGCCGCCAGCTGGCTTTGATGCACAGCTCTAGTGACAGCGGACTGCATAATTTGCAGGGGTTAGATGAAGTTTAACAAGAAGAGATCGCGAACATGGCTCTTGGAGCCTCTCACTAGGACCATAACGAACAGAAAGCACTCAACTGGATGGATAAAGGTCGAACTCAATATCCGTGTCTCTGCTCCCTCTGTCCTCTCATCCAATTCTCTCTTACCTTCGCCATCAGCTCTGCCCTGAGGTTGGTAGTCACCTCATTTAAGTTGTGAACAGCGCCAAATCCACCGGTAAGGTCTGCCCAAAGTGGCTCTTCCTCTGCGAGAGCGACCATCCGTGGGTGTAGGAGAGATAGAAGGTTGAAAGCCATCTCTCCTTTGGAGAAGGTTCTCAAGCCCAGCTTCTCAACTCCTGGAGCTACAATGTTATTTCCCGCCATCAGCCCTGTACCCCGGGTCCAGCCTATAATAGCACCAGAGATAGACAAGAAGTCCGCCCAATCCTCGGAGTGCCAGCGGTTAAGAAGCGTCTCCAGCCCTAGTTTACTTTCAGGGTAGAGCCCATCGTTGCCGAAGATTCCGTGGTTAGGAGATAGAGGAAGAAGGCAAAGGGCAGGACGCGTGTAACTCTGCCTCTTTTGCTTCTCCTTCTTAACAGCACCAAGAAGTCGCAAGAGGTTGGTCAGCATGACCCGATGGGAAGCCTCGCTTCTGCTATCAATGTCACCGATAGTCCTGCCAATCTCACTGATGGCTGCGAACGGCACAACGAAATCTGCAGAAAGAGGAGAGAAAGGAGAAAGCATTAGAGACGAACGCGTTCTGACAGGAAAACCTATGGACAACAACAAATAAGGGTAGAGCAGTAGAGCAGTTGGGAAGGCTCCCCGCAGAGGCACCAAACACTTCAAAAGGTCCTACCAAGGTCTAGGCCCAGCTTCTCGTAGATGTGAGCCACCAGGCCCTCGACGTCCTGCACGCTAGCCTGGTTGAAGGGGAAGAGTGAAAGGCGGCTGCCTCTGCTGCCATGTGTCTCATAGATTGAGCGGAAGAAGTCAGAAGTTTTCTTGCTGAAACTGCTAGTAGTCGCAATGACGTGAGCTCCACCTGTGCAGATGGTTAGGTCCCCCGCAGCTCAAGATGAAATGAGGAGATAAAGTTGGATGGGGAAGTTGGCAGGCTGTCTTCCATTGAGTCAAACCGTAAAGAAACAGGAAAGAAGACACTCTGTACGAAGGAAGAAAGTGACAGTTGTGTGGGAGTGACATGGAGAGCACAACAAAGGAACTCACCTTCCAGCAGCGCTTTCACAATCTCGGCACCTATGGAATCACGCCCGCAGCCTGTCACCAGCGCCACCTTACCCTCAAAGGTCACCCCAGCACTCGCAACGTCCCGCATACATAGCAGGAGCTGCCGGGTCAATGCCTCATCATAGAGCCGCAACGTAGGATCAGCGGTAGATGGCTTTCTGATGTGAACGAAGGGCACCTGGAGAGCGGACAGCGCGGCGTTTACAGAAGAAGAGGTGCCAGGAAGGGGAGTCTTCTTCCTCCGCAGAGTCTCTCTCAGGGCCTCAAGCTTGGGGCCTGATCGAGGGAACTCCCCTTCCTTTTCCTTGACTGGCCTTGGAGGCGAAACAGTCTTTTTCTCTCCGTCTGCCTCTTCCTCGCTTTCATCAGGCGACGCAGTATCTTCATCAAGATTGAAGGACGAAGTTTCTAGGCCTCTAACGTTGGCAGAACCCACTGCATCTTCGGGCAGTGGATGAATGCCTCCATCCTGGTCTACAGAATAAAAGGAAAAAGTGAGGGAGGGTAAGGCAATAGGTGCAGAAAGAGAAAAGCTATGGCGTCTGAGAATAAAGGGAAGCGGTGAGCTGGAAAAGATTACACCTGTGACTAGCGCGGAAAGCGAGATGTTAGGCTTCTAACCTGAGATATCCAGTCCCCTTCCCATCTCACTAACATAGTCAAAAGCGTCAGCAACGCCCGCCCTTGGTCTCTCCTCAAAGTGCAACGTGCCGTCATCCTTCACCTCCACATGCGGCTCTGCAGGTGTTAACATCTGGATGTGGACTGGAGGCTTGGCTAGCCATTGCGATACCTCCTCAGTGAGCAGATCGATCGCTGCAAAGAAAGAAAGAGTGGCGTGGAAGTGAAGTTAGTCATTCTGACAGGTATGAGCGGAAGCAATGAGAGAAAAACTGAGAGCAAAGACTTCATGAATTGTCTAAGCACTCTTTCCCTGCTCACCTTGAGCTAACTCGTCTGCGCCCAAATCCCTTGCCTTCTTTGCATAGTACTGCGAAGCTTGGAGGAGTTCAGGTGTGGATCTGTTGCAGAGGAAAGGCTTGAACCAGGCCTGAGGCGTGGCCTCTTTGCCACTCTTCAAAGTCTCAATGGAGGCATTGATCCACGAGGCCATAGCGGATTTGTGGCTGTCTCTATCAAAGCCTTCGCCCTGTGTCTTCAAGGCCTCTCTTCCAGCATAGTCTCCGCCTTCCATTCCGCCTGCAGCAGCAATCGACACTGCTTGGTGGAGCTCTAGGGCGTCCTGCATGACCCAATTCCAGTAGCTGTCATAGGATCGCACCTTGCGAGGGTTGAACATTGGTTGGATGCAACTCTCGTAGAACTCACCGTGCTCAGCCACCCAAATGGCGACGCGACGGTCAAGCTCTTGACGTAGAGACTCCTGCAGATGAAGAGCGAAGCAGAAAAACTCCTTCAGAGAGCTTGACAAAGGCCGCCTGTTTTGCCTATTGCTTACCTCGCTTTCTAGTTTCTTGTCACTAGCTCTTGGGTCCGCCTTCAGAAAATGCTGGATAGCCTCCAGCTGTCCAGCGAAAAGGCTCTTGAGACTCTTTTCCAACGCAGGATTTGAAGCTGCGCTCGTGAACAACAGAATAGAACAGAGAGAAACGCGTGGTGAGGAGCAATGGACGCTAGTACTCAGGGCTATGGCAGACGACTTATAACGAGGAGGAGTGAAGCAAGAACTTTAGGTGCGCTCACCTTCTCCCATCATCATAGGCATAAAACTGGCTTGAGGTCCAGACGCTGCCGCCGATCCCCCCTTGCCAATGGCAAGGCCGACAAACGATCCATAGCTAGCTACAACGTCGTCGAGCCACTTCTTAGCCTCCCCTTCGGTCTTAAGTCTGCTCTCGGGTTCAGAAAGGAGAGAGTGTAGAAGTATGCCTTCCGTCCTCTGCGGACCGAGGGAGAAGGAAGCAGACAGATAGTTCTTCACTTGAGAAAGTCCGAAGCCTCCGGGCATCTTGGCTGCTATCGCCTTGTTAACTAGGGCAGTAGTGATCTTTCCAAGCCCTTTATAAGAAGAGAAACCCGCCGCCAACGCAGAGAGAGGAAGCTCCTCGCCCCCAGCTGGTGGGGCGACAGCAAACTCCTTTTCTAGGTCGCCCACCACCTCGTTTTGCACAGCACTCTTTCCTGCTGCCAGACCCTTTATGGTAGCGGTATCAGGGATGTCATTTAAAGGCTTCTTGAGCTTGACTGCCAACATGACTCGAAGTGCATGAAGCGGCTGGACTGGTGCTTCGGCAACAGGAGCCGGTGGTGCCGATGAATGCGACCCTCCTGCAACCACAACGATATCAAAACGGCGATTAGTCCATTGAGCACGAGAGGGACAAGCACCACTGAAGCTGTGGATAGGCCAACAGACATTGAAGGTCTCCTCTTTCCTAAATTGACAAGCTCTATATCTACTCTCCCTCTTTGGTCTTCCTCCATCCTTTTGTCTGGAAGAGATTGTGGCTTCCCTACCGCTTCCTTCATGCCATCAAACATTACGCCATAGCATACCTTGGTTCATCATCATCATCATATTCATGCCAAGCGCTTGGTTCATGTCTCCTCCTTTAGGAATTGTGAGGCCCAGGTCCGCAGCATAAGAATCAACCACCTTGTCCAACCAAGACGTTGCCTCGGTCTGTGACGAAAGGCGAGCGTCTGGTGCGTAGAGAAGAGAGTGGAGCAGGACTCCTTCTGTTCTGCCCGCTGTGGAGCAGGTAAGGAAGACGGCAAGCGCCGTAAGAGAGCAGCATGAAGTCAGCAGAGCACGGGATCAAGAATAGATAGAGACGAGCTCTCCCTAAATAGCACAGAGAGAACAAGCAGGTGTATATGCATCTGCATTTACCTCCTAACCTCCTTTCTTCTCTTAGGTATTTTCTCACGCTAGAGGCAGAGAATCCACCTGGCATCTTGCTTGCCAAGAGCTTGGAAATGAGGGATGAGGAGGTCTTCCCTAAAGTCTTGTAGGCCGGGAACTTTTCCGCTAACTGGGAGAGAGAGAGCTCTGCTGCACCGTCGGGAAGTGAGCCAAACTCTTTCTCAAAGTCTCCCACCACCTCATTCTGCAGAGCTGACTTGCCTACAGAGCCAGAAAGGTTTACTAGTCAGTTAATCGAATAGAGTACACTGTTAAAGGATATGAAGGGAGTAGGTAAGCAGATTAGAGGCCAAGATACAGAAGACTGATGCCCCCGTTGGACGAAGCAGCAGCTCTGACCTACCTGCTGCAAGAGTTTTGATGTTAGTCTCATCCTTCATCTCACTCAATGGCTTCTTGAACTTGCTGGCCAAGAGCACTCTGATCACTTCCTTGGCGGTTACCGGTGCGTCAGACACTACGCCAGCAGAAGGTGGAGAGGAGGCCACGGGAAGAGAAATCTGAGGCAAGACAGCGGGTGTGGGCACATCCTGGGGAGAGGATGCATTCTTTTCTTTCTCAGCATCCTTTTCCTGGCCTGCAGCCTGCTCTCCGAAAAGAGATGACGCGTAAACGCCAGCGTCTGGGCCATTGTCCTCAAGCTGATAGAATAGAGTATCTCTGTCTCTCTGAAGCCATTCCACATCCACATGGCGGCGACCGAACTCCCCGCTCTGAAGAGTGCGCTGGGCCATATTCGTTAAGGTTGGCGCAGGACCCACCTCCACGAACCTAAAACCACAGGGGGTCAGCGGAAAGAAAAGCTGATGAGTGGCTCAAGAGAATTAAGGGGGAACCGCACTATGCACCCTACCTGCTGACTCCATTGTCAAAAAAGAGAGCTTGTGTCTTTATCCACTGGACGGGACTTGCAAACTGGTAAGCCAACAGTTCTACAAGGAGCGTCTGAGCGAGCTCAGGTCGGCCAATTGAGGTCCATCGTTGCAGCAAAGAGTTAAGGATAGGACTCTTCGTGTAGTCAGCCACATGCTGGATGTAACTCTTCTCCAGGGAGAAGGGGCGGGCGACGAGGTTGGGGATGTAACGGTTCAGAAGCACTGGAAGCTTCTTTTCAATGCTTTCAGCATCCAGCTATAGTAGAAAGATGAGAGACGAGAAGTAAGTGGCGCGAATTATGTCTCAAGCAGAAGGACAAGGGGCACGTCTTTCTTACCTTTGGAGCTAGAAGCTTTCTAAAGGCCGGGACTCCGGCGAGAAGCTGCCGAGAGTGGAAAGGAACGTCTATTCCTGGAAGGGGGATGGTAGCAGATCCTCGAGTGAGCGAGACCTTCTCCTTCTTCGCGTCTGCTGCCTTTTTCTTCTCTCCCGCAGCCTCCAGCGCTTCTTTAACCAACTCAGCGAGAGGAGGAGGGTTCTTCCCCTTCAGCCGTGTACAGCACAGTGAAAGAGCCTCCAAGTTGCCCAGTTCTCCGGCAACGACGTATTGTTTGTCCTTGACGTTGTAATTGACCACCTGTAACAGCTCTCCGGATGCCTGGGCGAGCGCGTCCACCAGCTCATGTAACGAAGAGTCCGTAAACGCTGGGCCCACCCGAGACGGGTTGACAGCTACCATGGCAAAGTCCGACCGACCTTCAGAGTCTCTTTGAACAGCATTTTGCATGATGAGGCCGCGCAGAAAGACGGTCTCCACAAGGTCGGGGATGGACAAAGCATCAGCCACCGCTGTAAGGGCCGCGTACTCGCCGAGTGAGTGGCCAGCGAAGAGATAGTCCGAGGGTATTAATCCTGGAACAAGGGCTTTGTTAGATTGATGACAGACCGACAGGAAAGGAATAGGAGGAAGGGCTCAAGCAGAAGAATAGGGAGGTACCTTCTGCCTTTAGCTCCGCAAAGGCTGCTTTCTCTACAAGGACCAGCGCAGGCTGGCTGAACTGTGTGGCAAACAACAGACCCGTCGGCGAGTTAAAAGTGAAACTCCTTGTCCTCTCCGTAATATCGGGAAAGAGAGGTACACTTTGTCCTTCAGCATTCTCGGTCTGCAGTCGCATATAGTTCTCCCGGATCTTCTTTCCCTTTTTTCCTCCAAAGTGAATGGTGAGACTTTTAGGGTTGCGTCTGACAATGTCAAGAATAGAGAAGCCAAAGGAAGTGAGAAGGTGGGCATTTCCCTCATCCCAGATTGCCTTGGCAACTTTCGACCGGCTATACGTGTCCATTCCCATTCCCACTTCGGCACTCCCCTGACCGGTGAAAACGAATGCAGTCTTGGGTTGCTCCACCTACAGGTCATGGGTGTAACAGGCGAAGTTAGGCATTAAAGGATAGCACAAGACTCAGGGGAGGCAATAGATCATCCAAGTTACCTCAGCCTTTGCACTTAGGACTCGTGATCCTGTGTCCCCGTTGACAACCTCCACCTTGATGACCTTCCTGCCCTTGTTCATTCCTGAATGCCTTAGCTGTACGAAAAGCTGGGAGGAAAGAGGGACCATTCCTTCAAAAAGAACGGAGTAGCTGCAGAGCTGATCCTCTTGTCCCTCACAGACGTTATCCACAAGTACCTGCAGCAGAAGGGCGGGGTCAGATGACTGGGAGGGACTATAGTGGCACTTTATTTTCTCCATCTTTTAAGTTCTCACACACCTTTCTCGCTGCTGCGGCCGTCCACATGCCATGCATGATGGGCTCGTTATCAGGCAAGCCAGCAGCCGCGGCCACATAGCTGTTTCTGTGTATGGGGTTTGTGTCTCGAGAGGCAAGAGAGTAAGCAACAGAAGAGGAAGGCACCCGGATCAGGAGAGGGGTCTTCAAGATATTATAGCCTCCTCCTTCTAGCAGCTGCTCTTGGGCTGAAACTCCATAGGCAGTGAGAAAGTCGACAACAGGGTTAGAAGGCAAGGAGCCCTCAGCCTTTAGGGAGACACAGCCAACCTATAAGTACAAGCGCAATGTGAGACTTAAGCGCTTAAGCAAATGAGCACTTTCCAAGAGACAAATGAACATAAGATAAGCAGCGTTCTATGTAGAGGCATCGAAGACACAAGACAACAACTAGATAGATAGTGTACAGGAAACACTGCGTAAATCCACAATTGCACCTCGCCCGAAGCACTAGCAATCCTGACCGACCTGCTCCCACACTGAAGAGCCACTTTCACCGCTGATGACGAAGACATCCCCAGACACCTGAAGCTGGCTAATGACAGTGGAAGACTGGAAGCGAGAAAAGCTAGTAACTTCAAAGCGCAGAGTGTCGCCGACGTGGACGGACGCCAGGCCTTGTCCTTCCCCTTCCTTCAGCCAATCTTTGCTCCTCAAGATCTCAAGAATTGTCTCATCCTTCACGGCAAGGGTGAAAACAGAGGAGGACGAAGAAAAAGTATTCTGATAGTCCTTGTAGTCTCCTCGGATGAGAAACTTGGCAGTGACCTCGACAAAGGGCGTAGGCTGAGATTGCTTATTCTGGCCCTCGACGACAACGACCTGTTGGAGAAGTAGGACATGCAGAATCAGTATTTGTCTTTGCACGTCAAGATGCTGTCAAAGAGGCTTTCCCACTTAGGATTTCCTGCATCTCTCTTGCCTGTCGAGGTTTCTAGAAGAGCTGATGATGGTACTTACGTCTTCCTCGTCTGAACAGGCTTGCGTTGCTGCGACCCGCGAGAGAGTGGCCACAGCTGTCACCTCCTTGCCTCCGGGCAGATTGAGCAGAGATTGAACCCGGCATTCCGTTTTCAACATGTCACCAGGACGCAACGGCTTGCGTTCTTTCTTGGACTCCCCGAGGAGCTTGTAGCTCTGTGGATTGAAGACATTGATAAATTAGACATTAATGGCCAAAGTTTCTCATAAAAACTCCTCCAGTTACCTGTGATAGATGAACCAGGTTGAGCAGATTTCCCTGAATTTCCTGGGCGAAGAGAGCCTTCATAAGGGGCTGCCAGGCCGCAATAGTAGTGAAGTCCAGCGGCGCATGTTTCAAGGAAAGTGGGTTGCCAATGGCTGCGTTGTATTCCTGAACCTCTTTCAAACAGACCGAAAACTGGGAACTGAAGGTCTCGTGAACGCTAATATGAGGCAAGCGCGACGAAAGGGACGCCGCAGGAGCAGACCGCTCAAGAAGCCAGTAGCGGCTATAGAAGGCCTTCACTTCGGATATGAGGTCTACGGAGAAAGAAACAGACCCCGAAGGAGGGAGGGAAGAATAAAAGAAGGGATTAGTTGACTTTCCGAGGAGCATAATGCTAGCTTATGTGCCTTACCGTCCTCCTGCGCAAAGACCAATCCAGTGCATAGAGGGTTGTACAGGTAAGTGTAGGTCAGAGAATTCTCTTGTTCCTGACCCTTCTCCTGAGGAACGTAGTCGTAAACCTGGATGCGCACTCTGTTCTGGTCTGGCCCTAGGATCCGCACCCAAGTCTTAGCGCTATCTCCATCTTTCTCCTTGACAACGAGTGCTAAAGGTACTCCACTTTGATCAAAAGAGATAGAGACTTCCTGTCCTGGGCGAGGATGCAGAAGCTTGGGAACCACACTCTCTACCCACTGCTTGGTGGTTGTGTCAACGACTTCCCGAGCTAGAAGAAGACATTGGAGCCATGAAGAGGACTCGGCAGCAAGAAGAGAAATCCATTCAGAGGCTGTCGGCTGGCGTGTGGCCTCTTCTCCAACTGCTCCCCTCTTGATGGTCTTTAGGGTTACACTACCATCAGCACTAGTGTGAACCTTCACCTCAGCTGCAGAGGTGTCTGTTGCTCCTTCCACCGGAATGGAGTAGACTTTCAAAGACTTCACTTTGGGAACCGCTTTCTCTTGTTGACTGCCTCCCTGTTGCATGAGGTGCTGGACAAAACCTTTGTTTATGTTCCCCAGTATCTCACACACAGGCTCATCAACCTTTTGACTATAATGAACAGCCACCGGCCCTTGAAGGATACATACACGATCAGGATCTGCCTCTGGAGCGCCGTCCAAGTCCTCTGAGAACCAGAGAGAGTCTCTCTTAAACCAGTACTCGAGCTCTCCGTCGACGACAGGAATGAAGTTGACAGGCTTTCCTCCAATCCTGCAGACGAGAAGGAAATGATCCACATCTTCCTGACAGAGCAGAACTCGAGATGCGTCAGGATACTTTTCCTTGAAAACCGCAAGGAAGTCCAAAGGCTGGCGATGGATAAGGTTGAGAATCTCTCCATCTGAGGATGGGGAGACTGAGAAGCGCTCAATATATCGCGTGGCGAAGGTCAGGACACGGGACTTGAAGGTAGGGTCCAGCCATCGGGCGGGTTTAAGTTCTCCCGTGGATGTCCGCTTCTCTTTAACAAAGAATATCTCAACGAGACGCGCAAGAACTTCGTAGTAGGACATTTCCATGAGATCTGCCACTCGACCGTCCTCTTTTTTCCCGAAAAAGGGCTTCTGGAAGTCGGCGTTTAGCCGTCTGATGATTTCTTCCTTCTCTCTTTGGACCACTTTCCCTCGTTCGACTAGAGGAATGCTGAAGTAGTTCTTGTCGAAGTCTCTCCAGCAGTGCATACCCCGATTAGCAACCTAGACATTGATGGTGGAGGAGAAAAGTCAATGTAGCGAACAAATCAATGTGTGTCACTATCTAGACGGACAAAGCAAGTCAGGCACTTGCAGCAGCTAAAAAACAGAGCCAGCACAGCGTGGAGGACCACTAACGACAACATAATAGCAAGAGTGGAGTCTTGCGGGAAATTGAGCATAAGCAACGAAAGGGCAAAGGCTAGAAGAACCGCAAGCTACCTTATGAATTGGCTCTCCAAGCTCAGATCGGATGGTTATCACGCCACCAGCATGCTCTTCATAACTCTTCTCCCACTCTTTCTCGTCTGCTACTCCCGGTGTCCGCACCAGCATTTCTTTCACCTCCCTGGCAGTTGATGCTTCTTTAGCTACCATCACTCTGCTTCCTACAAGAATAGCATCACATGGCATCTTAGGGAAGCCAAGCTCGACAGACCAGTCTCCGGTGAGGTACGGGACGCTGTGTTCTGCGTCTCCAAAACCAGAGCCAACGACAAGAACGACGTTTCTCTCTCTTCTTATGGCGCCGTATGTAGAGAGCAGAGGTTGATGGAAATCTTCGAAGGAATGATGGCCTCCTCCTCTCCCGCCTGTCCACTGCAGGAAAATCGTCATAGCAGGATTCTCTCTTGCGATCTCAAGAACAGAAAGGATTGCGGAGGAAGAGCCTGGTTTGAATGCAACTTTGAATATCCCTACGCTCTGCAACTCTGCGAGCATTTCAGCAGCCTTTTCGGGCGTTGGAATCCCAGCAGCAATTGTCACGCTCTCAATAGGGGTACCTGCATAATCAAAGACGTATTACATTGTCAAAATAGTCACAAGTCTTCATGGAAAAGGTGGATATAGCAACCAGTCGGTCCTGGAAAGATGCCTTATGATCAGAGCTAGTTATCGGGGCAGGATTCTCTCTCACCTTCACTCTTCATTTTTAGCAGCAGAGGCCACTGGAACCCCATTAGGTAAGGATTAATGTAGATCATATTGAGATTGATGCCAAGTCCAGCAGCTTGCTTGTCTTGCAGCTCCTTCAGCTTCTGAGTGAAAAAGTCAGGAACTGCCAGCCCTCCACAGGCTAGTTCCCCATGGAAGCCTCCGTTACCGGCGGCAGCGATAAGATCGACTCCATTATAACTTGTGGTTGGAGTCATGCCCGCAATCATGATTGGGGCCTTGCCAAAGCTCTGACTGAACTTGGTTGAGACCTGCAAGTGACCATTGACGGAGACAAGCTGGGGGGAAAACTCTTTCTCCCAGTTGAGCTCAAAAAGGTCCTCTGGATGACTCTCTTTGGACAACAGAAGAGAGAGAGGAAAGACTCTAGATTTACGATTCGCTCTGCCATTCAGGGTGCTGAGGATGATGCGGACCCCTGTTCCTTCGGTAAGACGTGCACTGCAGATTAAGGATCAGCAAACCACGTCAGACTTCTCACCATGCGAAGGGCTAAAGAACTAGGCATTCTAAACCTAAAAGAGCTTCAAAGAGACGGAAGTACCAAAAATAACGATGAAGGGTGGTTATGAGGGGTTGTCACCTTAGAGTTGCAGCCCCATTTGCGGGACCAAAATCGAGGATGTGACTAGGTAGAGCCTTCTCCCGCACAGCCTGCAGAGTTGCCAACCAATTGACCGGCTTAGCATTTTGGATGGCCACGAGATGGCCGACGGCTTCTGTTGGAGTCAGAACTGCACCATCTGAGCAAGAAAAGACGGGAAAGTGGAAGTCCCTGATGGTGAACCCAACAGCTTGCGCATCCTTTACGATAGCGGGGACGGCGGCTTCTGCTAAACGGGAGTGGAATGGAACCGACGAGCGAATGAACACAGTGGTTATGTCAGGTTTGCGCAAAGTAAATGGGATTCTGGTTTGGTCCTTCCCGGGCTCTGCTCTGATTGAGTTCAGGTATGACTTGAGAGACAGCAGGTGCTCAGGGTGACCACAAACCACCATAGACGTCCTCCCATTGACAAGTCCAATTTCAAGCTGACTCTCAGCCGTTAGTCCTAACTTCTTGTTCGTCACGCGAAGAATCTCTGTCACCTTGGCTTGTTGTAAGCCCAAAATCGCCATCATGGGGGTCGCTACCTCCCCATTCAGCTCCTGGATGGAGGGAACGGCAGCTAGTTGCTGCATACGGAGGCCGTTCCAAAAGAGATAGCGGATGAGGAGAGGGCTTCTCTGGATAAGTTCTGCAGTTGAACTGCAGGACGATAGAAAAGCGGCGGTAGCGATTCCTTGACTGTGCCCAGTAGCACCCTTCACGTAATTCAGCATGTCCTCATGGGCCATACCGAAAGAGGAAAGCACGTACAGGTAATTGGCAAGTTGCGTGAGTCCGATAAGAGGATAGCTTACGTGGGCTTGAATTAGATAGTCCTCACTTGGGCTTATCTCTGGGTTAGAGAGCCAGCTCAGAAGGTCAAATCCATTGTCCAAGTGCAAGCCCGACGCCTGCGCCTCGTCAGAGTCCACCTCCTCCAGCAGAGCCCGGCTACAGGCCCTGATGACCTCCCCAAGAACTTCCTCCTGCTCCGTAAACAGCTTGCGGAGCTCTTCTAAACACTCAGCGCCTTGCCCGCCGAACTGAAGGAAGAAAGATGCCTTGTCATCCCGAGCCAGGCGGACAAGAATGGGTTGCGTTACTGGTTCCGCGGGCATCTCGGCAATCTCATTAAGCTCAGGCACTTCTATGGAGAGCGAGAAAGTAAGAATCTATAGTAGAACTTTCACGAGCTCGTAAGAAAATCCTCGTTACCTTTCACAAGTTCCATTGCCTGTGATTCGCGAACTGCAGGAGCCATGAGGAGCAGATCAATAAGCTTTCAAGAGCTTACTCTGCGGTCGAAGCTCTAGAGCAGGGTTTGCGAAGTGAAGACACAGGAGATACAGAGGTTATCACCGAGGGACTTCGTGTCTTCTTGCTTGAATAGTCAGGAGCTTATGTAAGAAAGTGCTCGAGTCGTCGTTTTGGGCGATAAACGACGGCACTCAGTCACTTTCTGCGCTTCTGCTTCGGGGAAGACAAATGAATGAAGGTATTCTCTGCACCAGACTCCAGCAGCGTCAAGGGACCGCTGATGGGCACTTGAGAGCAAGGTAGAAGGTGAGCTCAGCTCAGTCTGACGCTTCTCTTCTTGAGCTCGGTCCGCACACTCTCAGGAGATCCTGCCGTAGATGTGGAGGTTGAAGAGCCAGGCGATTGCGAGGTCCGGGCTCTCAGGCACAAGAGAAGGAAGAAGAGGGGAAAGGCTGTGGAGAGAGGGAGAGGATGAGGGGAAAGGCCGAAGAAGAGATGGTCCTCCTTTCCCTTTCTGATCGTCTTCAGAGCAACAGGAGCTTCACGACATCATCACAACCGACTCCATGTCATTGCCTGCCCTGCTATCTCTCCACTCTCTTTCTCCTGTCTCTTGTGTCTTCCGACCCGGTATTTGGTCTCTTCCTTTCCTTCACTCTGTCTCTACACTCTTCCTCCTCTGTCTCCCATAGGATGATGGTCATCAAGTTGAATGATTTTGATGCTTGAAACCTCAACCAGGAGTGGCTTAGGATTGGGTTGCTCTGGGCACGACGTACGTAGCGCTTGCTGTGTGGGCGGCGCATCTTCGAGTTGGATAAGGTCTCCTCTGTCTTGGTAGGGCTGAGATCCTGTTTTGCCACTGCAACTGGACCGGCCAATATTACCACTCTCCATGCACGGTGTATTTGTGTGGTGAAGAGGGAGGAGGTCTTCCTACTACTAAGGGCGGAGTTGTTTTAGCGGCGTTCTGACATGTCATAACACCAAGCAAGATCCTCCCCGATTACTACTCTGGTTATAGGGGTCACAGGCATGAGTTTGGCAGAGATCTCACATGACCGCCCCCTAGAAGGGTCAGTGTCATCAGTACCTAGCTCCAATTGACTATTGTAATTCTTAGTCACCAATAGGATCGCGAGGCTCACTCATCTGGCCAATCACATTGGCTCACTGATGACATCATCCTTATCCACGAGTCAAAATCACTTTAACTCGCCTTTCTGACCCTTGAAGGCTCAGCTCAGCCAATAATCATGCAGCAATGACCGCCCATTAGCCAATAAGAACTCTTTACTCTCCTAATGACCAATCACATTACCCTAAGATTGACACCTAAGAAAGATAGAGGATGAAGATCTCAAGTGCAATTCCTTTCTCAACGGCACAGACAAAAGAAGCCGCAGCCTCACTTAGATTCTATCATCAGGCCCTTGCCACGTTTTCTGAGCAGTGAGAGCTGCTTTCCTACAGACCGCAGAACGACACAATGGGCAAAGCGATGTACGACCGCTGCTTCAGCAGTCGTAACCTCATAGTAACGTCGTAACACCCAGCAAGGGCGCTCTGCGATGGCAGCATGGAGACTCACGCTGGGATGGTCAGAATGTAGATAAAGGAGATGGAGAACGAAGGTTTCAGCTGATCACTTCTTCCCCAGGTTTTGACAGTTGTATTTGGTGCTGCAGGCTGTCTGAACTGCGCAAGGATGTCTGTTCTTGCGGTCACTTTTCTTGGGGACGGTTGAGAGGAAGGGTTCTCGTACTCAGCCGAGACTCTATTGCAAAGATTTTTAGTTATTTCTGATACAGATGTTCAAGAAGATGATAGTCTCTCAGTCCGTCCCAAACATTGTGTCCAGGAAGACTTGATAGGAGACTTTGGAGTTCGGTTCTCTAAAGAAATAGTCGGTTAGCAGGTACATCTCGTCATCAGTCAGGTCACTGTTCGTCGACAGCAGAGCTCTCACAAAGGCATCTTCACCTATAAGAGAGGATTGGGGTGCACCCATCGTCAAATACCTTATACCTCAGCGCGTCACAAAATACGCTCCTTACCTATGAAACCTGACGCATCTTCGTCTTCCTGCCGTAAGCGGCTTCTCAGCAAATATTTCCGTCCCTGAAACTTGTGAGCCAGCACCTTCACAACCTTAAGAGCTTTATCCATTGAGCCGTGTGTCGGTCCTAACCAGATAGCATCCGCATCCGTCTCCAAAGGCGGTCTAATTTCAGGATCGTACCTCCCGCCTTTGTCTCGGTTAAGATAAGACGCTGGGCTACGCTTGGAGGATCGCAACGGATCTATTTGAGGGCCATTTCTCGACCTATTTGCCAAAAGTGTCTGTTCGAAAGCCTTCTCATAACCTTCCCTTTTAGAGATCGGTGCGCCTGTAGTAGAAGGGCCCAGCTTAAGAGATCCTAGCCCATGTTGCGGCTCCTGGAGGCCCTTGTCCTGATTAGAATATTGATGCGGAGTCCTCTTTAAGGGTAGGTCACCGTTTGTTTGAGCTCTCCCTGGCTGGGGTACGCCAAGAGAGACCCTAGTAGGACTGGCTTTTAATTCTTCAACAGTATCAACCTAATCCAAGAGTAAGACAAATCACGTTAGAGCCATGGCTACTATGATCTGGTGAAAGTGACTATACGCAGTAAATGCATCCTACCTTAGCTGATTGGTGGCCAGGGAGTTGCTCGACAGTTTGAGTCTCAGTACTTTGGCGTAGAGGGACTGCCAACCCACCCTTTGTCGGTTTAGCAACAGCCTGCTTTCTCAACAGGTCTGAAGGATTATGAAGGTTCTGGTCGAAGTCGCAAGGGTATAACATGTCACAAAGCTCATTGTAATCAATTTTCTCCGCCTGATGCGGATCGACTTCCACCCAGAGTTCGCAGATGTCTTCCTGGCTAACCGGAGCTTTCAGTACTTGTAGAACTGCCATCAGCTCCTCGATCCCTATAAGCGTGGATGAAGAGTCGAGATATGTCCTTAAATAGGTTCGTAGAGAACCAGGAAATCGTCTAAGGCGGGACAAGATATTGTTCAGAGCATCAGGTGTTGCCTGCTGCTGCGACGCCTCTTCCTCCAAAAAGTAGTTCTGGCTCACTCCGTCGCACAGGTCTCCGTACCAAAGCTCCGCATTGGCTTTATACCTCCTCCGCAAAGTGATGACCTGTTGCGCATTCAGGGCCCCCTCCAGAGGGCCACTTTTAAAGAGTAACTCGAAAGAATCGGTGTTGATCTTTCCCGTACAGAGAGCGTCGTTTGCTGCCAAAAGTCGCCTGAGAGGAAGCATCTGATGGTAGGCAAAGTCCTTCAGGGATGAAAGGACGGCGTTGACGTCAGAGAAAGGAAACTCTTGAGGATGAGCCTCGCACCACTTAAGAGTCTCCTCGTCCGCTTCAAGCAAGACGAAGGTCTGACGCGGCGAAAACTCAAAGGTCACGGTCGCCCCAACATAGAAATCCGACGGCAGGAAATATCGAGGATGATCATCCTTTGCTTCGGGATTTCTTCTGTGTCTGCCTCGATCTAGGAATTTGCCTCCTAGCCCCCCTGCCTTTTTGTCCCTTAGCTCGAATATGCTGACCGTATGATCCGCGAGAAAGTAACTGATCACGAATCGACGCAAGAAGTCAAAGGGTCCTGGCGTCTCTTTGAGACTTGCTTTAAACTTCAGAGCCTGATTTCATGACATAGTCAGACAAAGATTAATTGGCTATTTCAATAAAGTCCTTGCCTTTCCAGCAAACTCTTCGAATGCGTGGAGATCGTGTTTAGGTGGCTTTGGATGCAGGGAGAATACCGACCCTAGACTGTCCTCGTCAGAGCCGAAGCTAATAGGGGGTGGAATCTGCAACGATAGTGTCAGATCGGACGGCATTCCTCCTTTTTGCTGCTCTTCCTTGCCCGAACCTTCTCAAACCTCATCCCGTCTCTCTTACTACTTCAGGCCCCGAAACGCCAGCTCACCTCTAGAACTGGCTTGGAAGCGGGTGGGTTGGGGTTGTAAGGCTTCTGCTTGATGTTGAATACCTTTTCATAGTACTGTCGCGTGAACTCATCACAGCCGAAGACCTCAAAATCCCTAAGAGTGGAGAATAAGTATTAATTATTAGCTGCGTGCGCCCTCGGCAGCTCGCATCCGTAACTTTCTTTATTCTGAGAGAAATCCTCACATGCCTCCTACCTTCCATAAACATTTAGTTTCCTTCCACAGACAAGATCCTGAGCCGTATAGAACTTGTTCGCGTGGAGTGAAATAGGGAGCTTTTGTCGCCGGAGAAGCGTCTGAAAGGGCTCAGAGGTGGGCCTGTCCGGGAGCTCTCTTATCTCTACTGTATCATTGGTCAGGAAAAAGGAAAGCTGATAGGTTCCTTCGTTCCATTTGGCAAGGAACCTTAAGACTTTGCCTTCATTTTCCCAATACTTCCTGAAATCAGGCGGCTTCCTTTCCCCTACGTGCAGCTCTTCATCCTGAGATGCTCAGGTGGTCAAGAAACTCGTAAGGTCCTCCGCAAAGGACTAAATCAAAGTACCTTATGCAGCCTTGTTGACCGACGTGGCGCTTCTTTAGAGGGCGCATCATATACTAAGATCTTATCAGGTTGAGGTCGCTCCAAGACTTCTTGGTAAAAATCTCTAGTCTACGGAGGCAGTTCACATATCACGACGCAGCAGCATTTCGTTCAGCAACATGGTAGAGAGAGGGACAGATTCGGAAGTGCTAGAGTAACATGTAAGCGCTCAGAATCTCAAATGACTCTTGACACCAACCTGTTTGTCACAGTCCGTAAGGAAAATAGAAAATGCGTAGATGTTGACTGTTGAACCCACAACGAAATCCAAAGGGCTATAAAGGGAACCGTCTGGCTTCGTAACTTGTGTTCGCCTAAGTAACATACCCTATGGGATGCATCAGATGCTAGTAAAGAGCGCCGTAGCGCTATTCTAACGATAAGCGGAGCCAACATCGATTGTAGGCGATAAATTTGATTCCGAAAAGACACTGAAGCATCACATTACCTGAGGCAATCCACTATTCTCGATACGGGGCTCTAAGATCTGTATAGTGCTATCTAAAAGGAAGAAGCAAACTGCAACCCTGGCGAAGTGATCAGCCTTCCTTTATACCGTACATGTCCCCTAGAAGACCTACCTGCGTCTGCGTGGACCACCCTCATAATCCGCACTTCCCTTCTCTTCAAAGAACCCGAAGAACCGTAGCACCTAATATCCGTCGTAAAGTTATTCTTTGTTCGTCAACAGTCGATGCCCAATCCTATCAGAAGGTCGCCATAGCGAGTGCGAGGACAACGGATAATCGAAAAGAGCGAGATAAAGAATCGAAGCCACAGGATGCCTTGCCATGAAGATTCTCACCACTCTGTCTTTTCCAAGGTACGCTGCTAACTTTGGAGAATTCAGTGGTAGAAAGTTGCGCCTGGGGTCCTTCTTCTCAGTCGGAGGCTGGGTTATCGTCGTCACCGTCTGCCCAGTAATGGGATCCCGGGCAACATTGTTGGCTGCTGTTTGGTGCAATAGCTCTGCCCTAGGATTGCCCAAGATCTGCGGCCTATGGTACGACGTTCTTGGCTATGACGCATGCGTGAAATGGAAAAAGAGGATGGAGGTAAAGGCTAGAGTTAATGATAGCTTGAAGGTTACAGAGAAGATCGATATGGAAAGGTTGATAAGGTTGATAGACATCTGTTTAGTACATACAAAAACCGAAGAGCGGTCCGGAAGGATGAGCAGATAGAGTGGGAGATATTAGAGGAAATGGGAGGTGGGAGTCCGACAGCGAAGCGAAGAGGAACAAGAGCGAAGAGGTGGTGGGGCAGGAATGGAAACATTGCTTCAACATGAGGATTGAGGTTGAGTGAGGTCCTTCACGAGTACCTGCTGATAACTTTTGACGCCAGGAATTAAAGGTGGTGCAAATGAGGGGTCTACTCTATTGGCTGGTGAGTCAGCAGCGGCGGACAGCCCGGCTATGGGTCCTTGCGGGGCCAACCTTACTTTCGAGTCTCTCGCATTCAGTGGCTGACCAATAGGAGAGTAAGCAGGTCTCTGAGACGAAGTAGTCCCACTTTCAGAAGGATAAGGTGGGCTAGGCTCTAAGGAGGTACCATAAAGACCTGACTCTTCGTTCGGATGACGTCGAATCTCTAGCGGAACTCTTTCGGAGCCTCGCGAGGAGGACATACTTGGGTTGAGAGCGTACGGCGAACGATCTGTTACAGCTCCAGAATAAGCTGGTGATTCTGTCCAAGGACCCGGATTGTTTGGGAAAGTCTCCGAGAAGTGGTTGGACATGACCTTTGAGCCCTCGTCTATTTGATACCTCCCACCAATTGAGCCGAATGGCTGCGTATAAGGCCTGGTAGGCCCGTGTAGCGCCAGATCGTCCAGATCTGCTGGCCTCGCTGGTCGTGTGTCGGAAATTGATCGCGGTGCGTGTGCCACGGACTCATCGTTGGCGTGTCGGAGAATAGCTTTGGGAGTCGCTCTGGTCTGTCTTATAGGACTCGTGTGCTCGGCAATCTTGAGTTGGGACCGATCTTCAAGTGAGCCGTAATATACGGCTGGTTTCGTCCATGACTCATCAACCTTCTGCTGACTGTCATCAACAAGAGGCTCGGTATAGCTAGACTCTGAGACCAGCGTTTGCGCTCGGACCTCGTCTTTCAGAGGTTGCCTCGCTGTCGAGAGCTCCCAGGCTGCATTAGGTGAAGCTCCTCCGGAAGATGAGGGCTGCTTGACTGGGTTCTGCAGCCCTTGCCGGAGCATCCTTCGCCCCATCATAATGCACTTTAGCGCCCCGATTTAGCGCTGTAAGTACGGCGTTCCGTTCAGGTCTGCTCATACACTGTCCACCAGCCACGAGCGAGTCAGCAGGTTCAGGATGACGGAGCGCCTCGGGGTCAAACAGCGGCACAGTGCATCGTAGACCTACTTTATTGGGAAGCGGCAGGCTGTTATGAAGGGTTATTGAGTTGTTGAGCTTGCCATGATGGCTTTCAAACCTCGCGCCTTCAACAACGAAGAGAAAAACTTGAAACCCTTTGCTCCCAATTCTAGAGCAACTGTTCCATATTTGACGATACGTTAATAATCAGCCTCCAGAAATAACTTTAGTATGTGAAAATTCCTATCATTTCCTTTCCCGTCTCTTCACTCGATCGATTATAATAGGTGTTAATTATTCCACGAGACTGGTGAATATGGGTAGCTGACACTGTTTGAACTGCCCTTACAGAGAGTTGTGAGTTGTTTCATCACTTCAAGGCTCAAGGCGGAGGTCGAAGCTCTGAAGACGAAGAGGCAAAGTGATTTCAGGATGACCGCCCGAGGGTTGCCGGCACAGGTTGATCAGATGCTTCACAAGGTTGTGGGTCACGCTATGGGCGGGTCGTCCTGAGTGGAAGAGTAGGACTAGGCCCTCGCTGTGTTGCACTGGCCTCCTTCACGACAAGATAGGTCAGAGCGACTCCTAGCGGAGGATCAGGGCCATATCTGCAAATGGAGCTCACGTTAAGGTGGCTTGGGCCACAAAGGGTAGATGGTGATACTCTTTCTCTCTCTACTAGACAGTGTTGAAGGCTATTGAGATAAGACATTAGGTGTGATGATGGAGGCTGAGTACGACAGCATTACATATCAGTTGTTTGTTGAAACATAAGCTAGAGTGGTCGGACCTATGACAGCTACTCCTCCGTTCTATCAAACAAAGCTTGTCATTGCGTTTGATCCAGTATCAAGGAGAGGAACTAAGTTTGGCCAGAGAACGCTTTGTGCCCGCCTATACGTGCACCAGTTCTGTCCCAAAGCCACATCAGCAGCTATAGACAAGCGTGCCTTGAGTGAGTGAAGATTAGTAGAGTTCTCCTCGTTATGCAACATACAGGCGCTGTCTGTGCGGTGTGGGGACATGGAAGGACAGGCGTAATAATGTATCTTTCCCCGGCCCATCTTTCTCCTGCATCTGTAGGGGATTGTTGCACGCCATCCCCTCAATTATATCGTCCTCCACTCATTTGCTCAATCCCAACCTCAACCCATGGGATCTGTACATGCCATCCCCAGGAGGTTATATGAACCCTCATATGAGACAGCGGAGCAGATGCTAAACAGCCATCTATTCCTGGTGGTGATCAGACCCTCCACTGCAGTTATTTTCTCTGTTTCTCTTGGCTATCGACCTCCCCTTTCTACGTACCACCTTAGCAGCAATGATTGGAAGAGGTTCCTCCGAGCGAGAATGCGGCACCCTATCCTCCAGAAAGTGATGCGTTGTCAGCTTCTTCCTAGGAGCTTGTCGTGCGTTAGGGGAACGTAGGTCTCCACAACTGTGTTAGTGCCAATTGGCCGTTGCTGCACCTTCCAAAGCGCATTGGTCCAAAAGAGATAAGACGTCCACCAGAACCTCTTGAGAGAGCTGTGAAGCTCGATGCCATTGAACGGCTTAGGGATCTCTTCTTCTTCGGAGTCAACCGACATCTCGACCACGGCAAAACACATACCTAAGGACTCCACTGAGTACACGTGGTTAACCCTCCGTCGAGGCTTCTTCATTCCCATCCAACTTCCGGTACAGGGTCCGAAGTGAAGCCGAGTTACCACTCTGCAGAGGAACAGCGTTGTAACTTAAGACTGTTACTCCGGTAGATGGAGTATCTTCGTCCTCCAACGTCAAAGGAGACATCTCTTCAGCTCCTCCATCTTCTCCATTGTCTCTTTCGTGCGGAATAAGAAGGTCGTTCAAAGGGTTTGATTGTCAAGACTAAAGGCAAAGGTCCTTAGTGGCGCGCTTGGCTGCGATGTAGCTGAATGCCGAGACAATGGAGAAGATGGAGGAGCTGGAGAAATGTCTCCTTTGACTTCGGAGGACGATGATACTCCACTTGCCAGAATCACAGTCTTAAGGTACAGCGCTGTTCCTCTGCAGAGTGGCGACACGGCTTCACTTCAAACTTTGTACCGGAAGTTGGAGGGGAATGAAGAAGTCTCAACAGAGGGCAATCATGTGTACTCAATCAAGGTCTTAGGTATGGTTGCTCTGGTCAAGGTGTTTGTTGTCTCTGGAGAAGATGAGATCTCTAACCCTTTCCACTCGCCTCGAGCTTCACAGCTATCTCAATAACTTCTGGTGGCCGTCTTATCTCTTCTAGGCCAACGTGCTTTGGAGGGTGCGACAACGGGCAACTGGCACCAACACGGTAGTGGAAAGCTACTTTTCCTTGCTGCACAGCAAGCTCCCATGGAAGGAACTGACCACGCTTCGCCATCTGGAGGAGTGGGAGCGGCATATGAGAAGAGAAATTCCTTCAATAGATTGCTGCTAAGGCGGCACTTTAGGAGAGCTCGACGGCCAAGAGGAAGAGAGATAATAGCAGTGGAACCCTCTGCCCACCACCAAGAAGTAAATGGATGGCTAGTGTGTGGCTATCCTCTTCCCTGTTTCTGCTAAGGATTGATGATGCGGCGTTAAGGGATGGTGTGTACAGGTCTCACCATTGAGAGGTTTGGAATGAAGGCGGCCCAATATAATCGAGGGGATGGCCTCTGTGTGTGAAAATCCCCTACAATATGGACCAGGAGTGGAGAGGCTGAGGAGAGATAGCCACTTAGGGAATATGTGCATTACATGGCAGAGACAGTGATTGCTAGTCAAGTTAACCTACAGTCTACTGCTTAGCAGAAAGAATAGGACAGCAATAAAGAGACAACCGCAGGAAGTGGAAGCTTGAAGTGGACCCCAGACGGTGAAGGAATGGGAATATATGTACATGCTCTCAAGAGGAATGGGCTGAGCCGTCGAGGACGATGAACAAAGAGCAGGATTACAAAGATAACGATGCGGGTGCAGGCTCGCTCCTTCAGCTAGTTCCTAGTCCGCTATGCGCCCTCGCACCCACTCTCTACATATCTTTCAAAGTAGGAGGAATGATACTTGATTTCCTTTGTCTTGATCCACTGCGTTGCATAGCCTCTTGCCAAGCAGTGATTCCGCTGTTAGCTCTTTGACTTCCGAAAGCCTGTCCTGTCTCCCGGCCAGTCTCCCTTCCTGTCTCACTTGTGTCACTGTCTTTTCGGGCTGTGGTCGACGCTCGAACAGTAGCAACTACCTTAGTGCTGACCACTTCCGATACTCCATGCCACTTTCGTCCTCCCCCACTAGCTCCCGTGAATCGACTGCCTGTTCTCGTCAGCGTCTGCATAGAGTCAGCGGATGGGCTCTCTGGCCTGGCTCTCGCAGAAGAGTTGGCCTGTCCGGTAGTAGAGGAGTCCTTCGCTCCCTTTTCCAGCACGTTATCAAAGCTGCCGGAGTCCTTGCTTTTCCTTGAAAGAGACAATGCAGTCGCAACATGAAGATTTGGGTCTTGAACTCCTCTACCAATCCTTGCATCTAGCCTCTCCTTAGCCCTCCAATCTTCTTCTTTGGCTGAATTTTGGGACATCTCTTGAGATTCTTTCCGAGCCGTTGCAACGAAAGGACTCCGCTGTGGACGTTTGCTCATTTCGCGTTGGGCATGGTGTGCAGCGGCAGCGTCGGTTCCGTCAATCACGTTCTCCAGTTCAAAAGGCTCGTCAGTTGTGCTCGGGCGACCCACCTCCTTTCCTTGGGCCTTCGCAGCCAGTGCAGGACGTTTAGAAGTGAGGTCGGGAGAAGGATCCACTACATGAGTAAGACCTTCCCTGCTGCTGTCAGAGTCTAACAAGGGGCTAGGTGCCCTGCCGCTGCTTCGTGGACTTGCAGGGCTCGTTTGGCTGAGGAGGCTAGCCCCTACGTCTAAGTATAGTGGTGCATGAGGCCCGAGATGGACCTGAAGAAACTCTTCACACTTCTCCTCCTGCTGTCGCTGAAGCTTGCTGGCTGGCGTCGAGACCCATGACTTCTTCCAGCCCGATTCTTGAGTCTCTGGCTTTACCAGCATGCTCTGCTTCATACTTCCGCCTTCCTTCTCAGTGCTACTTAGATCTATTGTGGCTGTTTGCTGGATTGGCTTTTGATAGGCGCTTGACAGATAAGACGTCTCTCCCTGGAAAGATATCTCTTTCCTATCTCTGACAACATGCGGTGCGCTCTCTCTCAGTCCGTCGAGCGCCAGCTCATCAAAGAGCCCCTCATACATTCCTAGGCCACCCGAGCAGATGCTGTCGATCACCTTGGCATCTATGAACCAGGAGGCGAGGTACGGGAGGATGCCAGATGAAAAGAAGAGAACAGTAGGCACGCCTATAAACGTGTCAATGAAGAAACCAGCGGAAAAGGACCACAACCAGGTCCAACCTTCTCCTTGACGAGTCTACAAGGCAAAGAGTAAGCTCTAGTGGGATGACATTTGGCGGTAGACAGATAGGGGAAGGACCAAGACCATGGAGCCAAGTAGCGGGGAAAGGTCACTTGGAAGCACAGCAGTGGTTAGTTGATGGTAGGACAGATCAATGGGAAGACGAAGACGTGGCGTGAGGACCTAGAGGTAGGGCATGAGGGCATTCACCTTTTGAATGGATGTCATGAAGAGGTAATAGACCGCGAAAAGATTGTAGCAGATGAGGAAAGTGTAGGTTAGAGCGAGGGTCGGCCCCACACGAAGCTTGTTATGCTCTGGGAGTTCAGTGCGGACTATGTAGCGCCAGTAGCATAGGCGAGATAGGAAGGAACTTCTCTTCAGGGTCTTTTGCTCTACTAGCCATCGGATCTAAAGAGAGGCAGCTCTTAGTGTGTCGGGCGATAGAGGGAAAAAGGCAGCTAAATGGGCTGCAGATCTTACCTTGGCCTCAGGAGTCATAGCCCGAAACCTTGCCACTTTCAGGAGCGCAGCCTCTTGGCGCCTCCTTTTCTTTCGCACAGAAATATACCTCCTCATTTTAGCTCCGAGGCCTCTGCCTCACCGAGAGCAGTCAGAAGGCAGGCATGAGTTATGGAAACAGGGAGAAGGGAGAGAAAACGAGACATGGAAAGAGGAAAGCATTGGTATGGGAAGACAGCAATTAGCATCAAGGAGGGCTGGCGCGGGATGCCCAGCAAGGATCGATGCAGCATGGCAACAGGACAAGAGAGAGAATGAGAGAGAGAGAATGAGAGAGAGAGAGGGAGAGAGTGTGGGAGGTTATATACTCGGAGTAGTATACACACCTCATCCCTGCCTCATGGACCGTGCAAGAGTCTTGCACTTTCCACTCCGCGTTTCTCACTGCAAGGGCATGCTTATGCAGCATCTCATGTCGCCTGAAGGCCTTTTCTGCTAGTACCAGGAACTCTGGCTGCTTGGCTGATGCACCCGGAACCAAAGCAAAGTGGGAGACACAAGGGGCGGGATGAGATCAAGTCAGTCCAATCAGACCATTCTTTAGAGCTAAAGGGCATGACCGCGAGGTGACAGAGGTGGAAGAGCGATGTAACAGTAGGAGTAATAATGGTCCCCCCGAAAGGAAGATGCAGCGAATTTGAAGAAGAAGAGTAGAGAGAGAGAGGCGCAGGTAGACGTGGTTAAAGAGGGTCGGTGATACCTTCGCTGGCACTTTTAGCTATGGGTAGATGCTTGTCTCTTCTTGCTCTCTTCCTGGCCAGTCTCAGTCGGACTCGCGCTCTCTCCAGACGATCTTTCAAGATTGTGGCCGTCCAGCCCGTGGCCCTTGGGCTGAGGTTGAAGGCAGGAAAGGTGAATCAATGGCGTTGAAGACAGATAACGATTGACGACGTCGAGGAAGAGAGGGTCCGAGAGACTAATAGGGGCGGTCTACCTGGACGGCTTGACATAGGTGAGGTCATCCACAGTGTCCAACATGGCCAGATCTTCAAACCTGAGCGCAAAGAATCAGACAAGCCTTGGAAGGGGTGAGACAATCAAGAAGGAAGAGCGTGCATGCAGGAGAGACGTTCTTCCTTTTTCACCTTTCTACGGCGATCTCGGCTGTTTGGCTCCTAGTGAACATTCTAGATGCCAGCACCAGCAAGGGAACTGTGACTATGGAGCCCAGGGCAGAGAAGAATAGAAACTGGAAAGGTGAGCGAGACACTTGAGAGGATCTCTCTCCCACGTGGATCAAGATGGACAGATACTGAGTGTATCTGTCGACTAGACTTATTCCTGGCAGGCAAAGAGCAGATGAAGGAGGATGCTTAATATAGGGAGAGATAAGAATTGTTAGGAAGAAGACAGAAGAGGAAGCGAAGAAGAGAGGTGGCTTTTTAACCAGCACCTGCGTGGCACCCGGATCGGTCATGACTCTAGGGCATATCAAGTGCTGGCGATGAACCAGCGTGGCTTAAGGAGGACAAAATGAAAGACACCGAAAGAGTAAAGAGAGAGAGAGGAGAGAGAGAGGAGGAGAGAGAGAGAGGGAGAGAAAGAATGAAGGAGAGAGTGGAGAATAGCTGAAGAGAGGAAGATAGAGAGAGTATGTGGCTACCAGATGATAGTAGGGCCTGGGAGAGCATCTGCCCATTGAAAGCTGTCAGGAAGAGAGTGGAGCGCTGAAGGCGAGTCTTTCCCTAACATCACGAAGGCAAGGGTCGGTCAGATAACCCCAACAAGTCGCACGGAGTGATGGTAAGGCTTACATTTCTATGAGCAAAGGCCATGGCGAGAAGATGGTGATTCTGCATCAAGCTCTTGAACCTGTGACAGGCAGACCGCCGGCGTCAAACGGTGTGAAATGGCAGAGCCAGAGGAGAGTGAGAGTGAGACATCGCACGGGACGGCGGAGAAGCAAGGAGGGGAAGGTAGGTAGGAGCTGTGTGAGTACGAATGAGAGTGAGAAAGGTATATGGAGGGGTACCGAAGACGAGGGTAGATCCAAACAAGCGAGAGACGCCCTAGAAGATGACAGAGGAGACAGAGAAATTTGCTCCATCGTCTCCTACCAGTTCTTGAGAGGGTGGCGCAGAGCTAGAATCTGCTGCCGTTGTGCCGCTCTGACGGCCTCCTTTATCCCCTCGAAGTCGACCTTCGAGCCCTTTCTCACGCGCTTGAGAATGTCTTGCTTGCTTCCTATGTGGTGAACAGAGACTGCAGAAGAGACGGGAGTGGCCTGTCGCTTCTCTGCCGCCTGAACGTTGACGTCCTGGCTGAGAGGTAAGAGCCTTGGAAGCTCTGTCCGAGAAAGGAGAGGAGGGAAACAGGGAAAGAGACGGAGAGGGTTAGCGACCGATTCACCGGCATGACAAGCGGAAGAACAAGGCAAAGAGTGAAGCGCGATAGGAGAGAAGGAAAGATAAGAAGAAGCTGGAGAGGAATGCTTTCTTACCTGCTTGTTGCCCTTCAATCGCTGGAACTCCCACAGCGCTCAAAGGAGCCTCTTCATCCGTGGAACCAAAGATCTGCACTAACCGCTCGGACGTACCGTACAAGTCAAAGATCTTCCCAGGAATCTGGTCCAATCGCCAGTTCTTGAAAGCCAAGTGTACTTTCCTCGTCACATCTGTGGCTCTGAAATAGTAAGCCAGAGCAAGGTAGACCGTCCAGATGAGCCCGATAGCAACGATCATTGGCCAGTTGCGAATGAGGTCTTCGACTGTTGGCTTGGTCTCGATGACTATCTCGGCGCGCTGGGTGAACTTTTGGACTGTGGCAGTGAAGTCTAGAGAAGAAAAACATAGAAGTTTGAAGAGGGAACGGAGTTCAAGGAGGGGCACAGCGAGAGAAGAGAGAGAGAGAGAGAGAGTGAGAGAGAGAGAGAGAAGCGGGG
>FLMG01000154.1:131364-151641 GCA_900088475.1 Hyphochytrium catenoides
GAGAAAGGGAGACAGAGAAAGAGAAAGAGAGAGAGAGAGGATGGACGAGAGGTCAGCGGAGTGACACAATGCCGTCAATTTTCAGTACTTCTCTCTCTACCGCCTGACGCGGAACTGGCCATCTATTCGGTTCTATTCCACGTCTTCACCTGCTAATCTACGACGTCTCTCTCCGGCTGTCCGACTCACGCCATCATCTACCCTTTTCTCTCTCTCTCTCTCGGCAAGTTCTAGCGTCCAGAAGAGAGAAGAGCTCTTACTTACCATTCAAAGCCAGCAATGCCATGACTCTGTCTTGAAGATACCGGTGGATTATGGACTGGAGAGAGATAAACCAGATGATTGAGAAGGAAGAAGTAGGATAGGACGGGGCAGGAACATGGGCTAGTCAGTCACAAATGCTGAGACAGATAGGCGGAGATGACGGCAGGACAGGCAACGTGAGGAGCGCAGAGCGCCAAATTAAAGAGACGAGGAGAGAAGATGCGCCAGGGCTCACTATTGTTTGATCTGCTAGCTCGTTGGTGTCTCTAATGACAAGAGACAGAGTGCTCAGCTGCTGCCCGAGGCTTACGGAGTCTTCGTCCATCGCCCCTGTCACTTCCACCAGCTTTTCAAGAAGAAAAGCCCGAATGGACCGTCTGTTGGTGGCAGAAAGAGAGAGAGAGATAAAGGAAGCAAGAGGGAATAGATAGACAAAGCTTAGCGCTTCAAGTCGGCACGTTAACGCAGAGAGGAACAAGGCTAAACAAGCAGCCAGATTATCTGACTAAAGTGGTTGTCTAACTATCAGGGACTAAGATATAGGAGAGAAAGGCTCGAGAGACATCAACCACAAAGGCAAGTGTCGCCCTGTACCGTACCGTTTTTTAAAAGCAGCCTCAGAAAGTGAGCATGAAGAGCCAAACCACCCTGTCTCGCACTGGCACGAGTGGATGCACCCAAATGTGCCCAGGAAGCAGTTTGAAGGGACGGCAGTACATGCGCCATGTCCAGAGCAGGACGCTCCAGCAAGAGCTATGAGTCCAGGGCATTAGAGGTTATACAGGGACGAAGGAGAGAGAGTGAGAAAGAGAGAGATCGTACGATGATAGAGCGAACGAGAGAGACACACACACTCACACGCTGCAAAGCGAGAAAGGAATGGTGACAGAAGAGCACATCACATGCACATCACATGGAGATTAAGAGAAGGAGAGGATTCAGCGAGGATAACACTGAGACCAGAAGAGCCGGTGAAGGAAAGATAGCAAGATTGAGGTTGAGGACATGAAGCCACCTGTCGGACACTCAAGCGGCGCAATGCTCGGTCTGCACTGCCCGCAGGTCTCAGTAGCATCGTTAGCTGCCGTCAGACGCCTAGTACTACTGCGGTCTTGAGCCAAAGAGTCCATGCTGAGGAGCATCGAGAGCTTTGCCACGGCGGCCAGGACTTTCTCACCTGCCGCAGAAGGGCCAACATAGCAGGAAAGAGAGTTGCGCAAGTGAATAGAGAGCGGGAAGAAGCATGAAGCGCAATGACATGGGGCGGACTTCCAACAAGAAAGAAGATTGACTAGGTAACGCTAAGAGTGCAGAGACAAGGGAAAAGGTAAAGCTAAGAGTGCAGAGACCGACGGCAGTCAGCTGTCCTCACAGCTTGCTTTGCCTTCTGTGAGGAGAAGAGAAGGTTAGAGAGAACAAAGACCAAGGTTCAGGGCTAATAGTGAGCCATTCCTGGGACCTTACTTGGTGGTTGTTCCTGCGTGGCATCTGCACCTCCTCCTCCTCCTGATCCTCCTCCATCTGGAGAAGGCGTTGGAGAGACAGACAAAGCACTCATGATGGCCTCTGTCTGGAAGCTCACGACCTCTTCAATGGACTGCTGCTGGGGAATGAAGACCGTTGCGGAGCTCTCTGTGAAGGCCGTGATCCCTGTCTGGTCCATCACAGTCACGCGGACAGTCTGCTGACACTTCGCCTGTCCACAGCTTAGATATTCCTGAGGTGATGGGAGGAGAACGAGCGTGAACACATGGACAATCAACCTCAAGACAGTCTAGGGAACCGATAGCAGGAGCCCAACCGACAGATAGGGGCGATAGAGAGAGAGTACTTCTTCGGACAAATCGCAGCTTATAGGGCCATAGAACGAGAGACATCGGATTTCCTGGTCGGTGGGAGAGAAGAAGAGACTCTTATTGGAGAAGCTCGCAAAGCGTCCATCTTGCTAAGAAGACATCGCAAGTGATCGCACCGTCGTGAAGCTCTGAAGTTTAAAACCTCCCATCGGAACCTCGGCGCCGTCTACCATCAGAGAGAACTTGTACCTAACGGCAAGAGCTTAAGTCTCTCTCTTGTTGAGAGGAAACGGTGGAAAGACATGGCGGGGTAATGGTGTCACTCTGAACGAGAAGAGAGAATGCCTACGAAGGAGCTACGTAGAGAGAGAGAGAGGGAGAAAAAAGGGAGGAATAGAGGGGAGAGAGAGGGAAAGAGAGAGAGAGAGAAGGAAGAGAGAGAAAGAGATGGAATGGGTAACTTGTAGGCAATGCGCTGTTGGACACTCGAGCGAATACTTTCTATCGATCTTGCTCTTCATCTGTATGCTTACCTTAGAGGAAGACGGATCCGCTTCCCACCCTGTAGAGGCCATGAGAAACATGGTATAGATGTCGCCTGATGAGGGAGAGATCTCCAGAGCCCCGTACCGAGGACGTCCTCGCCCACGAACCTCAATAGTACCTGTTCCGACCTGAAGGGAGGGAGAGAAAGAGAGAGAGAGAGAGAAACGAGAGAGAATGAAAAAGTGGAACAGAGAGAGACTGCAGAAGACGAGAGTGAATAAAAGAGCGAGAGAGAGTGGGGAGACCGATAAGAGCTAGAGAAGAGAGTGAGAGCTAGAGAAGAGAGTGAGAGCTGGAGAAGAGAGTGAGAGCGAAAGAAGAGAGTGAGAGAGACAGGAGACGGGCAAGGAGTATCACGAAAGGCTGAAGAGAACTGAGAGAAAGAGGTTCTGGTCCAAGCGCACGCTATAGACTGAGGCACGGCAAGAGGGTTATAGGCCGGCAAGAGACAGGCAGCTGAGGAAGAGAAGATATAGACCTTCTGATTGACCGTCATCGTCAGGTGAAACCTATAGGTCACCTCCTGCAGCAGTGCATTGGGCCTCAACGTGAGAAATTGAGATGAGGAGGAGAGACCTTCAAGGAGAGGACCAAGGGACAGAGTTTGTCCGTTGGCAGCGACACAGCTCCATTCGTAAGTCACATCCCGAAACGATCCCTGGTTTTCTTCGTTTTCTAGCTGGTAGAAAGCTGATAGACGGAGCCGCTCAGTGACTGAGAACCGTTTAGCACTGTTTGAGACTTGCTTCACGCCAACGAGGAGCCTCTCGTCCGGAAGAACGCTGACCATAACTGAGGCACTGGCTTCTTTTATGAGCGAGCTAACAGAAGAGTTGGCTCTACCCAGAACAGTGAGAATATAGCTTGTGCCACCTGCCCAGAGGCGATCGAGCGATCGGGAAGAGTTTGGAGCCGACAAACAGAGAGAGAGAGAGAATTAGTGGCTTGACCATCAGAAGGTGAGAGAAGATGCTGCAGAAAGGTCTATGATAAGCTTAGACCCGGCATAGGAGCGCATCCGATAGGTAGTAGGCAGAAAGGACGGGGGAAAAAGGATGTAAATAGAGAGCAAGAAGGAGAGAGCGCGCTAAGGACTCACCCGGCACCATTTTGGCTGGGAAGACTGCGGCGAACTGTCTTCCGCCGATCTTCTCGCTCTGCAGGTTCAAGTTACATGGCTCAAGATTGTCACGCACCACGCAGTCAGGTGTGAAGCACTTTTTGCAGTCCTACCAGTGCAGATGACGGAGAAGTAAGAGAAAGGCAAGCTAGAGACTGAAACAAAGAGAAGGAGGATGCCCTTCAGAGAGAGAGGGAGAAGTAGTTGGGGAAATAGAAGAAGACTGAGACTAGGTTGACAGATGGAGACAGACTTACTACGTGGAAAGGGACGAGGGCGCTTTATGAGCAAACGAGGAGAGAGAAATTAGAGAGAAAAGGAAAGAACAGAACGGGGCAAAGAAAGAGAAGGTGCCAGTCAAGGCAAAGCACGGACCCAGGTATGGGAGAGCAAGGTCAATGTCTCGGAAGTGGTGCTGAGGTCTGGATCAGTGAAGGTGGCAATAAGAGGGATGTCGCGGCTGGTGCGGCCAGAGATAGAAGTCGTCTTCCCGTCACCAATAAACGCTTGCATCGGAGACACCAAGGGCTCAATGGTTACCTTGGACAAAGAGGTAGATCCGTAAGCGAGGGTACGGGAGTAGCAAGAGCAAGAGCGAAAGGGTAAAAACGAAGAGAGGGGAGAGGAAAGAGAAGATAGCGAGAAAGAAAGAAAAAGAAGAGGGTGTCAACGGTAGCCAATGGGACAAGTCTCCCAAGGCGAAGAGATTGGCGAGAAGGGACTAGGGCGACCGGAAGACAGCTGGCCTTGCTTATCAGAGACAAGCGAGAAGGATAGAGCAACGCTCAGGTGACTGGAAGTGAAGACCAATGAGAGTCCAGAAGCTAAGGCGCTACCTGTTGGGCCACTGCCTCAGATGCCTCTCCTTGCTTGCTCGTCACACGGATCTCGTAGACGTACTGGGCTCCAGGAGAGAAGAAGAAAGGAGGGAAAGTGAGTGTCCAAGGGTTTCTGGCCAGTATGCCCGTAGCTGGTCCGATAACTAGCTCCTTCCTATGACGATCGCGTGAGAGAGCGGAGGCATGAGACAGAACAGTGAGACAAAGAATGCGGATAGTAATCCTTAGATAAAGAAGGAGGCGCTCTTCTTGCGCTAAGAGTGTAAAAGAGTAGGAAGAGAAGGTAGAGAAGGATGACGGGAGCGCTTGCGCACCACTTGGGGGCATTATGGCTCAGGAGAGGAAGTGCATAGAGATATCGGTCATGGGTTTGAACCGTTGTTCATAGGAGAGAAAGAGGAGGCAAGAGTACGATGCCAGAGACATGGAAGATGCTTATCTGAGAAGATAGTGAGAGTCTCTTGATCTATCGACAGTTCCACGGGTTGAGGACCAAAGGATAGTCCTACTTACTTCTGGCCTGGCGTGACTTCAAACCACTTGATCTGGACTCGTTGAGAAAGGGAAGTGTCCAAGATTGAGAGAGCCGCGGTCTGATTGCACTCACTCAGGGCTACTGCTGCCTCCACCGTCAAGGCCCTAGTCCGGGGTGTTGTCAACAAGCTTCCGCCCTGGACCCTCACGCTTGGCACGGCCTTGGATTGTCTGGCGATGACTTTGGTGGCTGTGCTATTGTTACTTAGGAAGTCGATTGCGGTCACAGAGATCTGCAGCCGACAGTCTTCAACGTCGTCGCATTGGATATCCCTAGAGTTGAGCCTAAGCGTGGGGGAATCTGAGTCCGACGAGCAACGATCAGTCATGGAAGCACTGCCCAGGCTCTTGTTTCTGCTACCTGCTCTCCATCTTACAGTGCTTTCACCAGCTAATCTTGCCTCCCATGATGGTCTCCGCGCTCTGTTTTGCGGTGGCTCCTTGCCTTGCTGCACCGTCTACCCTAGCCCCCATCTCGGGAGCAGCTCCCTGTTCTGTCCTCATGCATTCCAGCTTCTCCCAACGCACTACTCTTTGATAGTCTCTCTCTCTCTTCCTTTGATCTCTCTCTCTCTCTCTCTCTTCTCTCTCTCTTTCTCATTTTCCTAAAACCCCTCAAGCACTCACATTTTCTCTCATTCACAGCTTCGAGCTGGTCCAGTATGCCCTTCATCGGCACGCCAGAGCTATTGGCGGAAATTCTCCAAGCAAAGAAGAGAGAGGAAGCCCCGCCTCCAGAGGATTCCGTCGCATCCAATATGATCTCGTCGCACTTGAGGAGCCAGGGCAGCGGCGTCGGAAGTCAAGTTAGCAACAGTCAGACAACGAGATGACGAAGACGAAAGGTAAAGAACGAGAAAAGCAGCGGAAGGAAAGAGGGTCAAAGGTTACAAGACAGAGGGAATGGATGAGAGCCGACGAGGGAAGTCAAAGAGTTAAGAAGTCTTCTTTCGCTCTGAGCGAGCTAATGATAAAGAAAAGCAGAGAAGACCAGTGGGGAAGAGTGACAGAAGGTAAAGGGAAGGCAACAGTGGACACGACGTAATAGAGGCGAAAGGGAAGGGGCACGGCGGAGGAGGGAGATGCCTTGAATGGCCGACCTGTCCAACAACTGACGGTCCTGCTAGCTGGGCAACAGGAGTTACAGGATTAGCAGGAGCTCTTAGTATGATGGACTTATAGAACTGATTGAAGGGCGCAGCCAAGGGCACTTCCTGACCAAGCTTGGCAGTGAACCTGCCACCAAGGACGATCGACAACCTCTCGAGCTTCTCTCCGTACCATCTGCAGTTCTGACAGAGCTGACCTTGGTGTTTCAAAATAGAGCAGAAGAAGAGAGTGGTGTCCGAAGGAAGCGATAATCGACGGTAGAGAGGGATTGTATGGAGGGGCAAAGAGGAAAGAGACAGGTAGGAGTTAGCAGGTGGTGGTTGTGCATCAGAACGGAAGACAATAAACCCGGCGCAAAGAGACGAAGCAAGAAGTGACGTACCGACTTGGCCAAAGCTGTCGGAGGCTCCAGAAAGATCGAAGATCTTTGCACAGCATGCGGGCCGCAGCTTGTCAGGCATAGTCCCATTGAACTCCACTAAGATTTCTCGCAAGTTGTTGGCAAATCCAGCATCAAGAGAATAAGCTGCAAGAAGTAAGCTGAGATATTGAGCGGAACACAACGGGAGAAAGAAAGGGGAAAACTCTTGATGACGCGGGCCGAATGCAAGAGGACGAGAAGAGACACAGCCCGTTTAAAGAGACGAAGGAAGGAGACGGCTGATGCGGGGTGTACAACGTGAAAGCGCTGAGCTGAGCTTCAGAGCCTAGGATATCCGAAGAAACGTAACATAAAGGAATGTCCTTAGTCTCATAGAAGACGGCAGCCTCACCTGGTGGTAGAGGGGTGGGTCCGTTAACCTTAGGCCGCTGAGTAGGAGTAGGAGTAGGGGCAATGGCTGGGGTTTCTGTAGGGGCAAGACTTGGGGCGATAGTGGGCCTTGGAGTTGGTGGGAGAGGAGGAGGAGGAGTAGCAGTAGGCGTAGTAGGAGAAGGAGGAGTAGGAGTAGCACTAGGAGGTGGAGGAGGAGGAGCAGCAGTAGGAGTAGGGGTAGGAAGAGAGGTAGCAGGAGAAGGAGGAGTAGCATTGGGAGTAGGAGTAGGAGTAGCAGTAGCAGTAGAAGTATCAGGAGGAGTAGGAGGATTAGTAGGGGTAGGAGTATCAGGAGGAGTAGGAGTGTTAGTAGGAGTATCAGTAGGTATAGGAGTAGCAGTAGCAGTATTAGTAGGAGGAGCAGTAGGAGGAGCAGTAGCAGGAGGGGAAGGACTAGCAGTAGCAGGAGGGGAAGGAGTAGCAGTAGAAGGAGCAGGAGGAGGAGGAGAAGGAGTAGCAGTAGGAATAGCAACAGGAGAAGCAGTGGGAGGAGTGACCGTAGGTGGAACAGTCGGCCCCGATATAGGTTCTCCTCCAGGAAGCGTAGAAGGCGACGGGTAATACGCTGAGGGAGAAGGGGCTAAGGAGTCTTGCCCAGGAGTAGGAGATGGCGAAGGCAGCCCATTGCCATCACTTCCAGCTCCAGTCCCGCTTCCGGAGGTCGCGTTTTGGGCCGTAATAGCGGGAGTCGGGGCCGGAGTGGATTGTGGTGGCACTTCAGTTAGATATTGAAGTGCTTCATCTCTAAATGCCGCCAACTGAAGCTTGAAGGACAAAGCGGGAACGCTGCAGTTCATATTTGCGGAAGTGAGGACTCACAAGGCCCTCATCAGGTATTGAAAAGTGGAATGGAGCGTGTCCAAAGTGCAATGGAAAGCTGGCATACAGATAATCTACAGCTAAACGGAGGCAGACCAAGAAGCTCAGAGCTCCCCAAAGAGTAAGAAAGCTCGAGGTTGGAGCTCGGTAAGAACTCTGAGCCCAATGTGGCTGCAATAACCCTCGAGTCCGGCCGGAGGAGCTGCGGGTACAGGTTATGTGGTGGGACTCCGCCATGAAGCTCCTCGTCCGCTTCTGTGATCCTGGTTGAATGCCGTTACCTCCCGATTTGCGGGCCAACAGCCTCTCTGAAGACGGTTTAGCCCTCGCATTACGGGTACTTGCTCTGTTCCCTTTGCCTTCGTCCAAGCTGTGGACCATTGTACAGTACTCTAGGCACTCTCTCTTTCCCTCTCTGCCCTCTCTTTTACCCTTGTCATTTTCTCTACCCTCTCTCTGTCCCGCGCCCTCTCTGCTCCCTCTCCTTTCCCCCTTCCTTTCTCTCTCTCTCTCTCTCTCTCTCTCTCTTTCTCTTCCCACTCTAGCACCAGCTCTGCTTCTCAGTGTGTTATGTCCCCGCGTCCCTTCGTGCGGGTCAAGAACGACCGTACGGCAGTCTTTTATTATGGACTTTCTTGGTTATTGTACAACTGTACCGTAGACAGTACCGTTTTACTGTAGTAGTAGTAGTACAGCTCACAGTACTGTAGGGGGAACCTGGTACAATGGCTAATTAGTTCTAAACTACCTTCTGCACCAGGGTAAAGTGCTGGTGTAGTCTTGGCAGTGACAGAAAGAAGAAAAAGGGCCTATTAGGTAAAATGACAACGGAGTACTCGTACCTGCACCAGGAGAAGAGATCGACGAGGGGTCGAGGCCATAATAGGGACGTTCTCTATCAAGTGCTATTCTTCTTGTACCGCGGTAGTAGTAGTTCCAGTACTAGGGAGTTCTTCTACGGTGTGTGTCACATAGGAGGAAACGACTATTATTCACCTACTCTGTAGGACTCAAGGACTACTACTACCCCAACCCTACGTAATAGCACTAATAACACCCTGCGACTTCAGACATCTAAGAAAAGTCAACCTTCTTCAGGTGGCAAAGTACGGAAACCCTGCTTGAGCCTCACAACATAACAACCTCCTTTTGTATGATTTCCCGAGTACGTTTACTCGTGTCAGATAGAGAACTGGAGTCACTATGATTATCTTCTCGTCCTTTCTCGTTAGCGCCAATGTTTGTCAAACTGGACGGAAGAATAAGGAGGGATGATAACAGCCAAAGGAAGAGGTAAACAATAAAGAAGAGAAACAATAATAGAAACTTTTTTCTTAAGCAAACGTGCCCTTCCACTCTACTGCTGGCGGTGAAGCGTTGGTCACAGCATCATCTGCAGGCCGCGGAGAGGAGGCTACAAATAGTGATATATCAGTCCGTTTGCGTTGAACGACTCATGTAAGATGAAAGATGCCAGACTTCTCCCACAGGCTGGAGCAGACCCTCTTTTTCTTCCTGGCAGTAGGAAGTGCAGAATGTCGCTGAACTGCTCAATCATCAGCCTTGGAGCATCAAAGAAGACAATCGACTGGCGGAATAACAATCATCGATCTTCTTATTATGGCTTTCCCAATAATAGCAGACGGTCCCTACAAGATCATTATTCCTCCGGAGTATACTATTCGCCCCCAAGCTCCTTACAAGGAGTAGAACTACTAGTATGGTCCTCCTCCTGCTTGAGGATGGACGTATCAATGCCTGTAGGCACCTTCACATTTCTCGATCTAGCGGTTAGCGGTACTCACACCTTCCATTACTGAGGAGCTAACGGTAACCAACCTCTCGACCTACTAGCAGTTAGCGGGTCTCTCTGGCGAATGTTGGCTGCTGTATTATGAGCTCTGATAGATAACCCAAGCTCCTGACTTTGCCTCCAGTGCTGACTCCTCATCGCCCTCATCGGCATGGGAGCCATGGAAGTTCCCACTCATCTTTCTGCCTGCGGGCTAGCGTCTCACAAAGGTTGATAAGGCGATCGATGAGGCAAGAGATTGAAGGGCATGCACCGTGGTGCCAAGAGTTGGACATTAATAGCTAGCAGGTGGTGGTGCGTCTCTCTGACTGGAAACCTCTCCTCGGGATGGAGATATGACACCACCGTCCTGCACACTGCGTAGTGTCAGCGGTCAAAGGGCTTTTAGAGATGTAGGGAACTTCATGTCCGAATCTATGCGCCGTCTTGGGGTCAACTAGGTCTCTGTGTTACGCAGGAAGTACCGGTAACCACTAGCCAACAACATGAGAACCTGACCTCTTGTTACGATCACCACGTTGGCAAGCGATGGGCTTAGGAAAACCAAGTGTTATCACCTACACAGAAAGATGAATAACATTCCGGTGATGAAGGGTGTGAAAGACCAAAGGCCGATTACTGGTGCAAGCGGTAAGCACGAGGCAGTAGATTTGCCTTATGGGAGGCCTGCTACGACTGTTTGGAAGGTAAAGACGAGCCCTTGGTCGTTGAGTCTATCTGAAGCTGATATCCTAAGACTGACATTGTCCCTTTCTCGCTGCGTTGGCACGCAGACAGCTCTGACGGGCAACATAGAAGGCTTGTTGGAGGTGGTCTACCGAAGGAAAGGTGATGTGAATCAGCATGACGAGCAGGTAGGGACCTAGACTCTTTCTTTTCTTCCGACGTTAGCTTGCACTCTTAACGCGCTTTTAGGGCAATCTTCCCCTTAATCTGGCTGCAGCACATGGCCACCTTAAGATGATGGAAAAACTACACGCCCTGGGTGCAAAGTTAAACGAGAGAGACGGGAAGGTGGGAGGAGAAAACGTAGACATCTAGTACCTTGCCCTCATTTTCTATGTCGCATACGCTCGCGTCGCAGTCTCTCTCTCTCCCTTCAGGAACTTATCTGTATAATTTTTCTAGCTTTCCTGCTTCTGATGTAGACTGCGTTCCTCGACCAGCGCCCATACCTTCTCATTTCAGGGTTGGACGGCTGTCATCACGGCCACAGTTAACAACCAACAGGAAGCTCTGCAGCTTCTTTGTGATCTCGGAGCCGATGTTCTATCGACGGATCTTAGTGGGGCAACGGCTGCGCATTACGCAGCATCTGCAGGCAACCAAAAAGCTTTGGAGACACTGGCTGCTGTGGATAAGAGCATCTTGTCTCTTGCAACTCCAGCGGTAGTTCCGGAAAGAGTGGGGCTTAACAGCTCGGTCAACCTCCTTCCTTGCCTTACGTCAGTTTTACTCATTAGGCCTGCTTGTAGATGTTATCCTCCTTCTTGCACAAAGGTTCCTGTCGCTACTGTCCTCTCTTTCTCTTTAGCCTGTAGCTATCCGTTAGGCCTCATCTATGTCCTGTCTAGATTCATCCGCCATTGCTTTTATACTGCACAGTACTCCCCTATCTCCCTCTCCCCATCCTTCATTTGTTCTCTGCTTAACTCCTCGCTTGTTTGGCCACCTTGTACCTGTCTCTTGTCTAGGGACTAACGCCTGCGCACTGTGCCGCAAAGGCCGACGAAGCAAAGATTCTGGAGATCATTGGTGGTGCGGGGTTCAATCTGAATGCTAACGATAACGCGGTAGGTCATGGCATCAGTCTTTATGTCTCCTTTGCTTGCTACGCATCCTATGTAACTGAATCTTTGCCTATGCGTACTCATCCAACCTCCACATAGGGAGAGACTCCAGCTCACAAAGCAGCTCACACTAATGCGAGTGCGGCTTTGCAAGCACTGAGACAGCTAGGAGCCGACTTCTCCCTAATGAACCACGAGGTCTGTCGCACGAGGGCTCTTGAATGGGTTCTCATTTTTCTCACCCTATCCTCCCACTTCTCTTCCATATTGCTCTTCCCTTTCTTCCATCTTTCCTTCTCTCTTGTTCTCTCTCTGTCTGTGCAATAGGCTAGTTTACTGTCTAGGTTTCTTTTCCGATGGTCCTGTACTCCTGAGTCTAACGCATTACACCGTTTGATCTTCGATAACTGACAGCAAGACACTCCAGACGACATATGTAGACTCAGGACGAGGTTTCAGTGACATCACCACCACCCCTCAGGCAAATGAGGACACTATTGATTTGATAAGAGCATGTGCATTCACTAGAGACATCACTCCACAATAATGTCATTAGAACAGATCTTCGTCGGTTGCAAGGACGCGTTGAGCTGCTGATACGCTGCGCTGACGGCGGTGTTGAGTTCTTCGATCCTATGCTCTAGTTGCAGGTAGAAATTACCTATACCTGACGTACGCTGAAGTGTGATATCCTGCACCTCCGCATTCTTCGCTAGTTCCTTACCCATCTCATGATAGGCGCGGGATTGAGCAAGATGAGCTTGCTCGTCGAATGTAATGCTAAGATTTAGACAGGCTCGAGCCTGCCCTACACGGCTCGTTGTCTCTCTTGACAGCCGCAGATCATTCATGTGAAAGCGAATTGCGTCCTCGTATTGTGCCATTTTACGGTGGATGTTGCCGATGTTTGCACAGCATCGCGCTTGGAGGTCTTTATCCTTCAAGGCAATAGATAGGTGAAGAGCAGCTTCTTGAAATCGTTTGGCACTCTCCAAGTCCCCCGTGTGGAAAAAGATGACGCCCAAGGCCTTCAAAGATCGTCCCTCCACTGCCCTGTCCTGGCACCTCCGCGCGAGTTCAATCGCACTTTTCTGGCTCTCAAGTGCCTCATTCACTTTGTTTTGCTGTTTCTGACAGATACCTATATAGTGCCGTGCTAGCGCAACAAGGGGCCAGTGCTTTATCTCTGTCGCTTTCTCCGCGACTTCTTCAAAGTACCGCTGCGCCACATCATACTCCCGATAGAGCAGCAGACTATGAGCTCCCCGCACTAACGACGTAGCGACTTCCCGATAGGCCGGCCCTGGTTCCGTGGCCGCTATGGAGGTTATAAAGACAGCACCCTCTTCCTGGCCCGCCATAGGTAACTGTGGCCTGCTTTCTTCGTCCATCTTAAGAGGCTTCGAGATCATGGGAAAATGTTGACCAACGGGTCGAGGATCTGCCGCGGTCGCCCGTTTCTGGAGTTCTCTTAAGGTTGACAGCGAAACAGTCTTTTGCGGCTCTTGGACTCTGGGTAAACGCGAGACAAGATTAGACCATATACTACCCTAGAACGTTTTTCTCTGTTCTCCCTCGTTTTATTCCCTGGAGGGCTACGTATACCTTCTACCCTTGCCAAGCACTGAATCTGAGCCTCGGCGTTAGACAAAGTATATACTTGTCACAACACAGAGCACACGCAGAGCTATTCCCTCTCTACACCTTGTCACCAGAGGTCTTTCTTGCTCTCCTACCTCTGTCCTTCAGCTACTGAAGCTGTTGCAGGGCGAGTAAGCTTTCCGGGAGAGGGTAGTAAAGATTCAGGCGTCGTGCTAAGCTTCAGCCCTGGAATCTGTCTTCGGTGGCTAGGTCGAGGTCCGTCCGACGATATCGGCCGACCACGGTCCATCGTGGGATCTATGGCATCGGGAAAGTCTTTGTTGGGCTGCACTCCTCGTTCATATGATGTAAAGCCTAGAGTTTTGCTCGGGCGCCCACTCTGAATGTGCCTGTCATCTCGCTTTTCTGCAATGGGCCTATCGATGGCAGAAGATGACCTCAGCTGCAAGTCTGTCGGAATGCCTATCTGTTTCTGAATCTCTACAAATTCTAGCTCCTCTTGAGAGGTCAGCGAGCTGGAGCTGAAGCCCGTAAGGCTTCTCTGAAGAGAAGCCCGCTTTCCAGATGGAGATCCAGATCCAGAAACTGCTGTTAATGTGGCGGCAGTGATCGGCCTCCGTTCTGCATGTTCAGATTCTGCACGCACTGAACTGACGTCTCCTTGACTTAGCTTTTTGTGCGAACCTTCGGAGCCAGAGGAGTCTAGCGAGGCCTTCCGGTCAGGAGATGTGGCCCCTTGCGCTCTGCTACTCAATACCGAAGTGGCTGGCCGGCGGTTCTCGTTGTGCTTTTGGACCTGCATGTTTCAAACAGGTTAAGCTAAAGCCCAGAGACGTGGTTATGTCCTCAGAAAGGAAATAGGGCCGTAAGGATTCAAAGTCGATAAGGAGAGAAGATAAAGCGAAGACAGAGACCACCGGGTACGGATGATAGGTAACCCTATATAGTCAGGTGCCAGGTAATGAAGTCAGTTTTTCCAGCAAAGCATAGGATCCAGAGGTAATGGGGAAGAGTGATGGAGGTGGAAAAGGTAATGAGCTCCAGCCAGAGTTGAGCACGAGGAGAAGGAAGGAGAGAGAGAGAGAGGCGCTCTACGGGACAGCTTACAGTCCTTGCGATGTCCCGCTCAATCTTGGCCAGAAGTCCTTTCCGGGATTGATGAAGCCCTGCATTTCTGCACTTCTTCATCCCTGTGTTCACGGCTTCATAGTTCAAGTAGTGAACTGACCCCGCGGCAGGTCTGCTCTTCGGGTCTGCCATTGCGCTAGAGCTCTCCTTGGCACTGATATCCTTTCAGGTCGTGCCGCCTTCTATCGCTCCTGAGGTCTGTTACCTGACAGCGAGTTATTGATGGTTGGCGTTTGGATCATAGTTACTCGGCTCTGAGCCTGGTGACCTAGCTCTCGCCCACCGTCAGCATTTTCCCACAGGGGACTCCACCACTTCCACGACATAGACTATCAACCGGAGAGCTTCAGGGAGGAATCCTCACAAGTCCATTGATGCGCAAATAGACTCTAGAGAAGTGGCAGGTAGGAGGGCCTGACACCTCCAGGACAAAAGCCCCCACACCCAACCCTTAGAACCAAGGCTGAGAAGGACCGCAGAAGAGCTTTCATCCAAGGAAGCGGAGGACACGAACAGAGGGAGAGGGAGAAAGAGAGGCGCAAGGCCCGAGAGCTTCGTAGGAACCAGGAGAAGAAATGGCAAAGGAGGAATAAAAGAGAAGAGAAGGCGATGCGAGACAAGCCATACCGCAACTCTTCTGCGTATGGACGACAGGTGATGCCAGAGGGAAGAGAGAGTTGAAGAGAGAGAGAGTTGAAGAGAGAGAGAGTTGAAGAGACCGAGAGATGAAGAGAGAGAGAGAGAGAGCGAGAGAGAGAGAGAGAACTGAGAAGCGAGAGAGAGAGAGAGCAGCGAGCGAGAGAGAGAGAGGATTGAAGAGACAGAGCTAGAAAGACAGAGCTAGAGAGAGAGAGCCTAGCCAGACAGAGAGAGATAAGAGAGAGAGAGAGAGTGAGAGAACGAACGAGAGCGAGAAAGAGAGATGCTGAGGAAGAGAGAGCAATGCTTGATAATTGCAGGTGTTCAATGACAGGGAACAGGCCCCAGGAGGCAGGAGAGGAAGCTGAGCTGATGGAAGGCAAATAACCGACGTAGAAACACAACTATACAATTCCAGAATTGTCCTTTTTACATTTTCAGTGCCTTTCCAGCTCGTACAGAACAGGTTGGATATATATGCAGACAGTGTTCCTGATCAGTCCAACCTATCGTCCCTATCTAGAATATACTTGTCTTAGCTGAATGGGTGGGAGACAGGGGAGTGCTATTGAAAGATTATTACTAAAGGCAGGACCTGTATTAATAAGCGGAGGTCTTAGTACTATTACTGCCTTCCCTCGCCGCCACTCTTTCCGCGGCGCTACTTTCTTCGTCTCTGGCAGCTGGAGCTCCGCCATCGGGATCTGCGTCTCTAATTACCTCTCCCATTGCTGTCATTGCAAACTGCTGAACAGAGTCTTTCAGTCTCTATCAGCAACAGGAACGATGGTAAGTGTGAGGGTGTTCATTCTTCTCTCCTGGACTGTGTCTAGACTTCTTTCATTATCCGAGGTTTGTTATAGTGTGGAGTGTGGCCAGTTGCTGAAACTGTCCCCTACTTGTTGACTTCCATTGAAATTCCTCGCGCTTGTGGAGGAGAGGCAGCTCTCTTCTCCGAAGTAATATTTTAATGGCGGAGTGAGCTATGGTTGAAGGTGCTTATTTCCTTTATGCCTTATTCCTATACTAGCCGTCCCACAAGACCTTCAAGATCAAGCGTGTTCTTGCTAAGAAGCAGAAGCAGAACAGACCAATCCCCCAATGGATTCGGCTGCGCACTGATAACCGCATCAGGTAGGGACTGTCTGTCTTTAATGGGCGGAGGACGATTAAATTCTCATAAATTGTTCAGGTACAATGCTAAGCGCCGCCACTGGCGCAGAACCAAGCTCCGCATCTAAGCGAAGCATGGCTACGGCCTTTCGTGGCCTTACCTTGGCTTTAGGGAAAGGGAGAGTCATGCAGCATACGGACACAGAAGGATAACATTGACAGCAATCTAACTCCAGACTTTATCCTTCTGAGCTTGTCCTCCTTGTATTCGGCTTCGTACGTTGAGTGAGTGAAGCTATGGCGATGGGAGTGCACCAGGGTATCAAAGGGTGTGCAATTATTGGGGGCGTAGGAAGGGACAGGAGATAGGGAGACAAGGTATGTCTTTGCAAGAGTGAGACTCTTCGCATAGCAATGTAAGGGGTGGTAAGGCTGGTCATCAAAACAGCCAGATTAAGCTTGAGACGGTAAGTATATACCAGAGGTTGTCTAGTGCCAGGCCCTCGTCAGGGTCATAGAGTGCGGGTCAATAGAGGAGAGGGGCCATTTTCCTTGTTATGATGTATCATCGTGGGTCAAAGCTAGTGCTGAGAAGCGAAAAGAGACCGTCGGGATTATCGACATGAACCCAGTGGCCTGCGTTCTTTAAGTCATAGAGATGTAGTGATCGGCCGCGAGTTGGAAGTGTCTCAAGCTTGAGAGCCTCCTCTCTCTGCCATGCCTTGTTCCTTTCAGCTCGTACGATGTGAATATGGGAGGACTGAAGGTCTTGTTTGAGGAGCGGGAGATAGTCTTGCGCTGCATAGTCGTCAAGCAACTGGTCGAGGATGTTGATGTCCAATTTCCAGTGATATTTGCCATCTTTCTCCCTAGTGACCAACAAGGATAGTGAAGAATGTGGGATTAGGGAGGGTGCTAGAGATCAAGATTGCTCATCAGCATAGAGAACGGTACGATGAAATAAACGCAAGTACTGAGCCCGTAACGTCTCTCTTCCTATTCTCTGCTCCCTGGACTGCCTGCTCCGCTCGTCGATCTATCTCCTTCTCCTTCGCGTCAATTTACCTTCTGAGGTTCGTTGTCATCCAGTTGGCTACGCCACGAGAAGTTCCCTTATCTAGAAAGTAGCTAATGATCTCCTCCCTGGAGTTCGCTGGCTGTGGCCTCTCCTTCAGCGCGCTGAGTACCTGCACGATGGACTCGCCGTTGTCGTCGGCGTAAGTTTCCAAATTGTTTATTGTTCCTTTGCATGAGGTACAGAGACGACGAGGTCGGGACGGCTTAGAGGAGGATGAGCAACAGCAGGGCAAGGAGCCAAGAATACTTAAAAAACCCTTACGAATCAGGCCTCCGCACCAAAGAGACATTCTAGAGCACACGAGGACGAGAGACAACGGAGCAATCACGGCGAAATGAGACTTTGTTATGGCGCTGGAAGGTGCCGCAGACCTGGTGCTGAATCCAGAACCCAAACATGCCGGGGAACATCTTTGTCTCTGTCGAGGGTTTGTTGCAAATACTCTAGCGCTACCTTTCCTCCAAAGGAATGGCCGATAATGATCTTTGGTGCAAGATGGAGATGGTTTACCAAGGCACTAGATGGATATAGAGCGAAGAGAGCCTGTGTGAGAGAGGATGATGGTAGACTTGGCTTCAGCAGACTCAGGAGGACGATGCTTTATGAAGGCGAATTCGCAGGTCTGACAAGGAAGCTTCTTGAGAGGATCAAGCAGGGAGAGAGAGAGAGATGAGAGCACGACTATTAAGGGTAGGGAGAAAACGAAAGGCAAAGAGACAGAGAGAGAGGGCAGCAGAGAGAGAGAGAGGGCGTGAAAGATCGGCAAAATGAGAGAGGGACGAGGGAGACAAGTAGGGGATGGACCCGGTCTCCAGACTAGCAGACCGAGACAGAGGACACATCGTGTGCGCATGGTCCGTACAATATATCGCTGGCGCAGGCTGCTATAGTATGCGGCGGATGCATTGATGAAGAGCTTCCATGGCCTGACATATTACAGCGTGTTATAGCAGAAGGAAGGAGGAAAGTTTCGGCAGCGTCTTACCCCGATGGTCGAGCAGCACAATCTTCCAGTCAGGATGCTCATCGACCAGCCTTGATGGACGAGGGCAGCGAACGAGAAAAGAGAGAAAAAATGAGAGAGTTATAAGCCTGATCTAACAGGGAGAAACACAGCTAAGGAGTAGTCAAGATGACAGCAAGGATGCCCCCAACGAAGGAGACAGACATGAGAGGCGCCTAATCTAGGAGGAGAGAGCAGTAACAGCTTGTGTCAAGCGCTTCAACAGGCGGCAACGAGAGGTAATCAGTGGGACCTTTTGGCGAATCCTCGCCAGTTCTGCTTGCTTCCTGAATAGAACACAGGCTTAGGAGGCAGTAATGCTAAATTCCTGAAGGGCTACGCTAAGGACAGCCCTCATGGTGCTCCGCTGGATGGCGCTCTCTCGCTCTCTCCCTGGTGTCTCTGTTCACTTTTCATCAGCACTCCTAGATTTGGCTCCGTATCTCTGTCTTTCTCTTTGTCCCAGGCCCTCTTTCTTTGTCATGAACGCGGGTCCTATCTGTCCGCCCGCCTGACTATCTACACTAGTGCTCTTACCTGCGATACCGTGAAGGATGACAGCAGAGTTTAGAGGATTACCCCGTGCTTCTTTCGAGACGATGAGTTCATAACCGAGCTCTCCTGCACTTCCGGCTTTTGTCCGGAGCCATCTGACTGGGGATGCGCGGCTTCGCAGCGTGCTCCTTCCAGGGCCAAAGGCTCTAGCTCTGACGGCAAATCGTGCCAACGAGACCTGATAGATTGGCGGCCAACGCATTGCTATCTAGGGAGGCGAGACATCCCCATATGTCCTTGATCTCTCCGTCTTCTTACAAGTATGAGACTCCGGGAGCTCCCACACTCCTACTGACTCCAGGTCAGGGATAGAATTGATATGCAAGCATTCTTACTGAGCGGTGAGGACTAAGGGAACACGGACGGACACAGCCCGTGCAATAGAGAGAGACAGAGAGACTAGGGAGAGAGAGAGAATGAAGGGGGAATGTGTGAGTGACACAGAGAGGGAGAGAGAGAGAGGAGAAGAGGGAGAGAGAGAGAGGAAGAGGGAGAGAGTGGAAGAGGGAGAGGAAGAGGGAGAGAGAGAGGAAGAGGGAGAGAGGAGGGAGAGGAAGAGCGAGAGAGAGAGGAAGAGGGAGAGGAAGGGGGAGAGAGAGAGGAAGAGGGAGAGGAAGGGGGAGAGAGCGAGGAAGAGGGAGAGAGAGAGAGAGAGGGAGAGAGATATTCTGTCATGCTGACAGCCTTGGTCAAAGATGATAAGAATCCTAACCCATCAGTACTTGTACCAGAGCGGGTGCTTTAAGTCAAGTGGACTTACCTAGGAGATAAAGGGGACCATAACTATAAAGACTCTATGCTACCTCTTCTTAGTGTCCCGGTCCCTGTTGTCAGGTTTTTCAAACGGACGCAAAGTGAGTTACTGATGGCATGCTAGGGAGAGCAGAGAGAGAGAGAGAGAGAGAGAGAGAGAGAGAGAGAGAGAGAGAGAAAGAGAGAGGGAGAGGGAGGGAGGGAGAGAGAGAGAGACAGCAGAGGACATTGGTCCTCCCTCCTTCCATCATCAGAGGGCACAGAGACTGCCAGATTGGCCCTGAGCGCCTGCTTCCCCAGACCTTTCTTGACAACGTCTACGGCCGTTCTCTGTTCTTCCAAGGACTGTCCTGAGTGAGGAGGCCCCAGAACGAGAGAGAAAGAGAGAGAGAGAGCTTGAAAGATATAGACAAAGGGCCAGAGACGGAGAAGAGTGTGAGAAGGGGAAGAGAAAGGGAAGAAGTAAGCTTGCAAAGCGAAGACCCCCGAGAGAGAGATGGTCAGTCCCTGAGAGAGATGGAGGATAAGCTTGTGATCGTTGGCATTGACGGCGCCATCGGGCATCATGTCGCCCTGCAGCTCCAAGCCAGAGCGGCAGCGCAGGGCAGCTCCCTGGCGATCGTAGGCGCCACTTTCCCAGTAAACAGTGGCGCCTCCACCAGTACTTCCTCTCTGTTCAAAGAGCTACAACGCTCTGAGTCTCTCTCTATCTCTCAGCTCGGCCTGGAGGACAGTGGCAGACTCAAGCAGGAGCTGGAGGAGGCCAGTAAACTTCTTCTCTTCGTCCGAGACAATGACGGTGAGTTGGGATGGACTCCCTTATTCTTTTTAAAGGTGTTAACGCCGGAGGAACTGCCGCTATGTCTCTCATAAAAGTTGTCAGAGGCTTACCTTGCTAATGTGGACAAACAGTTTTCCTCATTCTTTTTCTTCTTTTTTCTTTTTTTTTTAAATCTCTCTC
>FLMG01000154.1:151668-221816 GCA_900088475.1 Hyphochytrium catenoides
TCTCTCTCTCCCCCTCTGTGTCTGTCTGTCTCTCTTTCCCTCTCTTTCTTTCTCTGTCCCTCTCGCTTTGGCTCTCTCTCGGTTTCTCTTATAGAGGCACTATCGGCTCGTGGCTATCAACCTACCCTACTAGTTCTACATTTCCCCCTCTTCCCCCCTCCTCGCCATCCTCTCTTCGTTGAAAAGAATGTTCTCCCCACTCTTGACTGAGTTTTCCCTGCGCAGAGGCAGCGATCGCGTTAGAGGTGATATCACTTCTAGAGGGCCAGATCAGTCTAAGGCCGGACTTCTTCGCCGTCTGTGTCTCTTCGCTCTTCACTTGGGCGTCTAACGGTCCTTCCCCATCCATCACGCAAGGGAACTCTGTCCAGACAACTTCTTCGCCCTCTGAACTGACTGCAGAAGAAGCTGTCTCTCTTCCATCTCTTTCTGCGGAAGAAAAGAAGGGAAATGAAGAGAGCTTGAGATACAGGGAGAAAGACTATGAGAACAGGCTCTGTACGGCGCGGTTACGGCCTATTCTGCAGCTAGAGCGCCGATTAGACAGGCTTGAAGCTCACAAGGTGCTGAAGAAGACTATTATTGGAGTGGGACATGTATACGGCCGAGTAGGGCTCGCCTTCGATGAGGAGATAAGGTAAGAAGAGCTCACTTCTCTACTTTCTCTAGCTCATAGTCAAGGCAATTGATTCGTAGTTGCTCTACTATTACGTTCTTCTCCACTTGCCTCTCCGTTTACTTGCCTTTCCGTTTACCTGCGCCGTCTTAGCTCTTTCACTCTCAACGGATTGAGCAGGCTCTTCCTCTTGGTATTCTAGGGGCACTTTGCCCTGTCTCAGCTGCTGGTGATGCGATCTTCAACTTAGTTCCCCTCTCTCTCGTCTCCTGTAGAAAAGCTCTAGAGAGCGAGCCAGGAGATGGGCTGGAGGTCCCGGCTTACCTCTCTGCAGAAGGGGAGAACTTCCTCCCCCTAATCCACTGCGATGATCTCTCCTCTCTTCTGTGGCATACTCTCTGTCAGAGAAGCGAGGATGAGGGAGACTTATGCAGAGGGACTCGGTACATTGTAGCCACTGAACGTCCCCAACAGAAGCTCATCGATATTGTGAGAGGTATCAGCATGACCTTCGCGACAGGAGAAGTTAGGATGGCAGACCAGAAGGAGGCGGAGATAAAGTTCCTCAGCGATCCGAAGTTCCTCTCATATCAGCCCAACCTTAGCTTTGACATGACACAGAGTGCAATGGAAAAGGTTAAGGACCTTGAAGAGAGAGAAGGAAGAGGCCTTGTGGCTTATGAGAAAGGGCTAGGCGGGAGCTCCCAGAGAGTGAGGGAAGTATACCTCCAGTCTCTAGGACTCCGAGTCTCTAACATTATGTTCGTGGTGGATCCCCAGGCAAAGGTGATTGGCATTTGTGGGACAACCCAGCCGCAGAAAGAGCCTCCGGCTCCTTGCTTTTGTCATACTTTGTTCGCGCTTCCTGCCTTTATAACTCTCTGTCTGTTGTCTCTCTGTCAGTCTCTCTCTCACACTCTCTCTGTCTCTCTTTTCTTTTCTTTCTTTTTCTTCTTGCTTTTCTCTCTTTCTCTCTCTCTCTCCCATCACTTCTGCTCGTTTATTCTGCCCAGTAACCCATTACTTGTTCTTCACTCTAATTTTCTCTTACAATTCTCCTCTGTTAGGCAAAGCATTTTGCTTCCCGCCTTAGCCAGAGCCACGGTATTCCCCTTGTAACTCTCCGCCAGTGTATCGCATATGTTAACGCTCAGCCAGCAGCGAACGAAGCTGCTGCGACCCTCCAGAAAGACACAAAGCCTCTCGCCCTTCCAGAAAACGGTCCTCTTCCCGCCCTCTCGCCTGAGCTGCAGGCCCGGGTCATCAGCTTTTACCTCTGCTCCTCTCCCCGCTATCGTACTCTGGGATATATACTGCACGAGGTTCAGGCAGAGCAAGAGCACCTGCGGCAGCTCTTGATGACCTTAGGCCAGCATCAGGACAGACAGGAGCAGGCAGCCTCTGCCTCGGCTCCGTCTCCCCTGTCTCCTACGCCCCTTCAACCCTCTGACGTCGCTCGTCCTCAGTCTACTTCTCCTCCTGATTCCCAATCTCCCTTGAGAGTCACACACCTCTTCTACTGCCTCGCAGAGGACTCGAAGATCGCCACAGGGTGGGCGCAGCCAGCATTCAGCGTCATAGAAGTGGTTGTGAGACCAGCTAACCCTGTGGCTACTGCTGCCCACAGTGCGGTGCTTGGCGCTGTTCTTCAGGACACTAGGCGAAGTGTGTTTTCTTCCTTAGCTCCTTCAGTTGTGCACACGGAGGCTGAGGAAAGGGAAGATGAAGATCCGATGCTCCCGGAGGATAAGGAGACAGAGGTGCGGATGCCGAGTCGGGAGGACCTGGAGCGATTGATAGCGGTAAGACATTGCCTCTGCTTTTGAAGCTTTGTGGTCAGACTTTTTACTTCCTTTCTCTCCCATGTGTCTTCCTTCTCTCACCTTTCCGGATACTCAGGAGGAGAGGCAGCTGCTTCTGTCTCGCAGTCAAGAAACCCGGAAGTACCTAAACGCCCGGGTGATGCCGTACGTGATGAGAGGATTGTTAGAAATTGTCAAGCTCCAGCCTGACGACCCTATGGAACGCTTGGTAGGCGCTCAAAGTCATGGAAGATAGTCTATCTTCTTTTCCTCAACAAGCTGTCGTTCACTTTCGAAGCGGAGAACATAGGGTCTTCTGCTCCATCTCTGCCTCCTTGTGTCTCTCTTCCTGCACCGTCTTCCCTTGCTCTCGCAACTCCCACCGTGCTCATCCCTCACGTATCTAGTCCCTTTCCATGGTGACTGCCTGTATCGTCTCAAGTGCCTAAGCGGCCATCGCCTCATTCAGACTGTGGGCCGCATTGCAAGCTGCCACAACAATCTCTCTCTGTCTCTCTCCATCTTATATACGCTCTTCATTGTGCTCAAGGTTCCATTATTGCAGGCCTCTTTCCTACGAGAAGAGTCTGCAAGACTTGCCCAGGCAGAGGAGGTTCCGGTTGAGGAAGAGAGTCCAAGAGAGATTGACCGCTGCACTGAGAGCTGATAGCATGGTAAAAGACTGGCATTATCCTAAGAATAAGATGATCTCCGTACAGAACTATGACGAGTCAAACAGTGATGGGTGTAAACCTATGAAGGCATTCTTTGCCGACGCTAGAAGAAAAGAGTTAAATAACGGAGAGGAGGAGTAAGAGGCTGACGCTATTGACAATTGAGAAGGAAAGGTACGCAATACAGCAGAGGATGGTAGAGGAAGGCGTCAGGTCGCAGCGCCTTTGGCTAGTACTGGCGTTACGAAGCTCTCTCCCTGACAATCATGCGGCGCTTATCCAAGTACTTCAGAGTCCCTTTCCTCACCAGCAGGGCGATTGCCATGCGGAAGATGAAGTTGGAATGGCCCTGGACGAATGGTGATTGAGAAGATGTTAGCCATCTTGACAGACACTTGCTGAAGCTGTTAGATGCTATTTTCTCTTACCTTGCGCGCGAATTCGTCCTCAACCTTCTGTGTGTCTTCGTTGTGGTGCAGTCTCAATCTTTTGAGCAGCAAGCTCTGCACTGTCTCGATATCTTTCTTCACTGCTCCGCTCATGAACACTTCGCTGCAGCCTGAGCTTGCTGCACTCATTGTCGAGACTCTGAAGAGCCTAATGGCCTCTGCTACGTCCTCCGCAGTCGCCTCTGGGGCCAATCGCATCTTCGCTAGAGACTCAGAGATCCGAACTAGCGCCTCCAGTTGCCTAACCGTGACAGGGACGGCACTTTCTTCCTCTGAGACAGCTTGACGCTTGAACATGTCCCTACGGACAGTGACGTAATGGTTGCCAAGCACTGAAGCTGCTTCTGCGGAGAGTCGAGGTGCACAGCGTGATCTGCAGTAGGAGATATACTTCTTCAGTAGCTTAATGTCTATCTCCTGTATACAGAGTAGGAGCCAGCAGGAGGAGACGAAGACGGGGTGAGAAGGCATACACCAGCTGCAGGAACGTGCCTTATCAGGGATCTCGTGCCGCCCACCAATGTACAAAGCATATTACACTTGGCTCGAATACGGCTTCTTTCTCGGTTGTCGAAACTCCGCTTCATTCTTCAACCTATCTAGATCTCTCGCAACAAGTCTGTCTTACCCCGTCATCGGTGCCCTCGCTGGTGCTGGCGTTGATATGTACATTCATGACGTGTTTGGCAATCGTAGTGTCTCTGACCGCATCTCGGATGTCTCTTACGATAAATATGAGGTCGAAGCGGGACAGGATAGTTGTCATCAAGTCAATGTTCTCAGCCGCACTCCGAAGGTCGTCGTAGCTGAGAGAGAGAAAATCTTAGTGAAATAGCTTTCCGAGAGGGGTATACAGACCGAGCAGAATGGGACGTCAGCACAAGTAAGCACGGAAGGGACGACTAAGGAAAAGACAAGGGACCCTCAGTAAGAGAGAAAGCTAAAGAGGAAGGGAAAGAAGAAGAACAAGCGTACGGAGTGGATCAATGATCACGTGTATAGGATCTCTCTGTCGACACTCTCGTCTCTGCAGAAGGCAAATGCCTCTCACTTGTCTGTTTGTTACTTACCGACCAAATATGGGATTAGCCGCTGCCAGGACTGACGTTCTGGAATTAAGAATGGTCGTTATCCCCGCCTTGGCGATGGAAATGGTCTGCTGTTCCATTGCCTCATGGATTGCCACTCTGTCTGACTCTCTCATTTTATCGAACTCGTCAATGCAGACAACTCCTCCATCTGCTAGTACCATTGCTCCCCCTTCTAGGACGAACTCCCCTCTGGCATCTTTAATGACTGAGGCTGTGAGACCTGCGGCGCTGCTTCCCTTTCCTGAGGTGTAAACCCCAATCGGTGCCACTTTCTCAATAAACTTCAAAAACTGACTCTTGGCTGTTGACGGATCACCTAGAAGCAGGATATTGATGTCGCCACGCAGCTGTGGGCCAAACGCAGAGGACGTTAAGAGGCTAACAATCTATTGGTTTCCAAGAAATCAACACCGTGCGTCCTTTGCACCCCAGTCTAAGCCATCTATTCCAAGCTCAGGATGTTACGGTTGTGTTCAAGCCCCCCAAAAGACCGTCCACCTAGTACAAAGCAAACCTTCCGCCCCCTGGTCCCTCTAGTCTCTCGCGTTCCCTAACAAGCTATCTCAAGTAGAGACTTACTCGCATGCCGTCCGGCAGAACCTTTCTGGAGCCTCCCATCAGCTGGCAAGCGAGGGCTTTCTTAATATCTTCCGTGTACTCTCCTGAGATGGAGGGAGCAAGACTTCCTGCTATCTTAGCATAGATATCAGGCTGCCTAGCCATCTGATGGAAGAGTTCCTCTTCTTCTGCAGTGACAGATAAACCTACCCTCCCAGCTCCATTAGTGTCAATCTGCGCGCAATCCAGTTAAATGTGACATCTTAGACTTTGCCGAGTTAGAAGCTCACTGGAGGCGGGACCACCCAAAAGACTGGCAAGTCGTCGGAAGAGTATGGACACAGTTCAAGACGCTCTAAATAGGTCGAGGATGTAACGAAAGCCAGGCTGAGAGATATCACCAGGACTAAACATTGACCAACATACTGGGAGGAAACGAGGTCCTGATATTCATCTGGCACTGTCTTGTCCACCGCCACAAGTGCGTGGTGACTCACCTCAATGCCCACCACCCTTATATATGGCGTTCTGATAGCTACAGCTCCTGCCTGGCTCTTCGCTCCAGAATTGTAAATGGAGGAGATGCCAATGACGTTCACTCGGACACCAGGGGATACCTTATCCACAAGGTACCGCTCGACAATCAGCTGACAACTTCTGGGCATCTCTCCCGTGGGCACAACCTCTGGAGCTTCCTGAAGCTTGTGCAACTGCTGGTCAACATACACGCAGCGATTCGGATCAATTGTGAAGGGATCCCGAGGGCAAGGGGCCTCTCCCGGTTGTATCTCCCTATCACACGTACGGGGAAGAGAGGTGTTTCCGAACGGCGACGTGACATTGATCGTCTTGGTGTTGCCACAATTCCGGCACTTTATGTGCAGGACTTTACTCTTAGGATAGGCCTTCTTTGACTGAATGACGATGCCTGGAACCTAGAGAAGGAGTGAGATCTGGTGTAAGAAGATCAGACAACCAAGCAGCAACAAGAAGCGTCCAGCCACGCGCCATGTACAAACGAACGCAGGAAAGTAAGAGCTAGGTAAAGTGGAGGGGCCTCCCTTATTGGTACTAGATGGACTGCTTGAAATGGTGGTGTAGAGATACACAGAGGTATGCAATGTAGTCATTTCAATCTAGGAAAAAGCCAAGAGTGTAATGGCACATGATGGCGATGCACTGACCTTGACGAGCTTGTTGACCTCTTGCGCAGTGAGCTCCCGGATTGACAGCGGAAGCTGATGACTCTTCAATTTTATCTGGATTTGTGGCAAATTGTCCATCTGAGGGCGGTCTCCCGTCAGTTGGCCCAGCGCCTCTCGTGCTGCCTCCTCGAAGAGTTGTAGATACTCTGTCGGGCGCTTCTGCAGCTCGCACTGCAGCTTATCATCATAGAAATGTAAGTCTTTGAGGTCAACCTCCAGCCAATATTGGTCTCTGTTATAGTTGTGCAGCAGTTGTTCTCGATAGTGAAAGATGTTTCCCTACATAGGTAGGTGTAAGTACAAGGTGAGCGAGAGTCCAAGGCCTATTATACGCGCTGAGGGCCATGACAAGGGCTATTCACCTGTCTATAGTTTCTGATAAACTCTCGAAAGCGCTTCTGAGCAGCAGCTCGTCGCATGTCGCTGCCTTCAGCATCTTGGCCATCTGTCGCTAGATTAAGGTTGCTATACGTCACTCTGCCGACGTCCCAATCCATTATTTTTTGCAAGAGCTAGACTTGTCCAAGAGGCAGATCGCTGTAAGGGCTACACTCAAGGCTCAGTAGTCTTGCCGCTTCCAGCTAGGCTGTCTGGTTTATGCCTCGAGCAGATCCAAGGTCCACCAGTATCGTTTGTCAAGGCTGCTCAATGTCTACCACGTCCCTTTATCAAAGCTCTTCTGTTTTGGTCAAGACCCTAACATGACTACGGCCGCTAACCTTGGCTGATCACTTGTCAATAATGATACTCTGCCACCTTCAGCTGAAGACTCAAAATGAAAGCAAATCGTTATGGGAGCAGGAGCTTGAGACAATTGTTGACCTTCTGCCTCTTCGTCATTGCGCACAACGCACAGCACCGCTCTTTTGCCCAAGAAGAAGTAGGAGGACTCTTAGTTTTTCGTCGCGCCAACGGGAGTTCAAATGCGCCAATTGCCGCGAAGACTAGAGCTTGATTAATCAAACCTATATTCACTAAGTGATTATCTTTGGATAGATTCTACCATTGATTCTTTGTGTAAATGTCCGATTGAGTTCTTGAGGATGTTTTTCCTATTGAGAAAAGTAGGAGCTCATGAAGCTCTGTTTAGCCGATGAGAAACTCGACAATTGAGCCAGACCACCAGACACGGAAAGACCTGCATTTAGATTAGAGCTCTTCTTGCGGGTGGCCTCCCCGTGTACTGCCCCTTCAAAGACCGTTCTCCGTCCAACGTACTGACTAATGACCTATGAGGACTTGAGAAGATGAAGCGCTAAAGCGACGAGGGAAGGAAGCTCCTAGTGGTGTTGTGAAAGCCGGATGTGCACGGCCTCACCGCCGCAAGGATAAGTTGAGGTAAACATCTATGGACATCACAATGGAAGAAGAGCTAATAGCGCAGCGAGATGCGGCAATTGCTGTTTCACGGGAACTTCGAAAGAAGATGGACGAGCAAATAGAGCTCATTGAACGCCGAGCATTGAATGCAGAGCGACTGAGGGTAGAAGCTGAGAATAGGTTGCGCCTTCTAGAAAAGGAGCGAAAGTGGGAGGTATGGCTAGACTCCAGCATGTAGAGCTTCCTCTCCCTGAGCATTGTTTGTGCTTCATGCAGGCAGCAACTCATGAAAGAGATCTGCAGTTCGCTATATTCTGTGGCATACTAGGAGCTCTGTGTGGATGGGGTCTGGGAGTTATTGTCGCCATTCTTCTTGAAAAGCCTCTACTGGGCTTTATGCTGGTTTTACCTGCGATGGGCATCGGCATGACTTTTGCAGTGGCTTTATCTCGGGTAGGTGGCATGCCCCTCTCCTCTCTCATTTCTCCCGTTAATCCCCATTCTCTGTGTTAAATGTGCATTCTTTGCTGCCGTGTTCATTCTGCGTTCATCCTCCCAACGCGCTCCAAGAGTCCCACCCGTCCTTGTCCGCACTCAAACGATGCCCTTCGGTCCTTTTGGCAGACTCAGGCAAGAATTGAGCGCAGGCAGAGAATAGTCAAGCAGAAAGTAAGACTGATTGGTTGTCTATTGTCCAAGTGAATGTCACGAACTCACTCGCTTTCTGGGGTTACGCAGTCCTTCAACGCTAATCCTCTAGACGAGTTATTAGGACCCCAGCGCACTGATGGTCAAGCCACAGATAACCAGCCCTCGAGTAGTGATGGAGAGGAGAAGCTCTCCCTTTCTAGGATTGCTCTCCAAGGCGCTTCCCGGTCCTTTTACTTTTCAAAAAAGCTAGTAGTGGACTATTGGACTGCAAGGGGAAAAGGCAGTTCCAGCCCGTCAGGGAGTCCCAATAATAGAAGCCAAGACGGAAAGAAGAGCCAATAGTACATAGCCCACGAGACCCTCCTCCAGGCTCTGCAGCTCCTATTTATCGGTACAACTCTGTGCCTATCCCTTTACAATATCCATCTGCACCTATGCTATGATAGTCTCCCTCGTAAAGGGAAACTTATAAGACCAAAGACAGATAGCCTCTACTGACTTTATACATCATTGCTGCTTGCCGCTGTTTAACACGAACACTGTCTTGCATGTCCTCTGCATTCAACTCTTGAACTCTCACACCGCCGCAACTTCTTCAACAGCTTCAACTCTCCGCTGGCGCCTCAGCTGGAGGGTTGGGGTCCGTCAAGACGTCCACACATTCTGGTAGTTCCTGGTCAAATTCTTTCTGAATGGGTAGTGGATTTGGTGGCGTGTAGTTTGCTTCTGAGAACTTGGTCCCGTAGCCGACATAAACATTCACATAGCGCTTTCCATAGCCCACAGTACATGCACCTGGCCACACCATTGAGCGTAGAACAGTAACACGGTTGGCAGGATTGCTGTTCACATTCCTAGGCTGCATACAGGAAAGCCAGGAGCCTTCCCCATCGTCTACTAAGGGCCGGAAGGGTGGAATAACAGGAGGCTCGGCTTCAGTGGCAGCAGGCACTTCCCCTTCCTCTCCCTCGTCCGTCTTAGGAACAGGGATGCAGCGGCCCTTGGAGTTAATCTCTCTGTATTTGTGCACCCAATGGGAAAGGTCCAATAGCTCCTCTGCGCTTCTAGAGGGTACTTCTTCAGGCGGAGTTTCCGTGGTTTCCCCATCCTCATTCACTGCGTACAGTCCGGCTGGACAGATCACACATGAGCCACTGATACGGGCTACTTGAGCTCTGAGAAGGTTTTTCTCTGTTCCCGGGAAGGGCGGGTGGCCGTAGACCTAAAAATGGAGATATAAGTGTTATAGAAGGCCTATCAGAGGAAGAAGCAGGTACGGTGTGATTCGTTCCAACCTTAGCTTCGAGATTTCCTGTGAAGAACCTTTTGAGCTTTCGCGCCGCGTCAATCTGAGCTACAGTCACCGGTGGGAGCTCTCTCCAGGTAAACACTCCTGGAAATGAGGATTGTTTAAGATAACGTCTCACCTGACGTAATGGATCAAGACTGGATAGGATGATGGACAAAGTACCATACAACCAGGCAAAGATGTGAAAGAAGAAAGCGTGGATAAACGATCAAATTTATGGCAAAGGTATCTATGTTGTAGCCCTCCGAGGGTCGGTTGTAAGGTGGATTATCAAAAGTAACGGCGATCAGGTCAAGTGGGAGAGGAACAGGCCACGGTGGGCAATAACTCTGTCATGCGGATTGAGGGAAAGAGAGAGACAACATACCGTTTTCCAGAGGGCTAATAGTCGGGAGAGCCCAATATCTATACTTGTTAGCGCCCTCCAGTCCTTCCTGAAGCTGTATGTCTACCTCCCCTTGCGGTTCCTCAGCTAGTGCCTCAGCAATGTAATAGTCACCGTCTCGCCCCAGGATTTTACCCCAGAAGCGTAAACCCTGTGCGTTGGTCTTCTGTGCAAGCTTGGTGAGGGATAAAGACAGGCGAAAGGTTTCTTCTCGTCCAAAACCGATGCCTGCACGGTTGTGGCAGCTGCAGCTTAAGTAGGCGGCCATCGCAGTGCATTTGAGAACCAGCTAAACACATACCTGCCCATTCAAACATTGAAGCCTCATCAACAAGGTCTTGGGCGGGAAAGTTGGCTGACACCTCCTCACCCTCTGCTGGACCCTTTTTTGAGTTTGTGTTAGTGGTTTCTCTTGTAGCGGCAACAAGGATAGGTCCCAAGGTTTACCTCAAAGAGCTTGGACGCGGCCGCAGCCCAGTTTGTCTCACTAAGTTTCTAGTGACAGAGAGTAAGCATCAGGACAGTGTGTTGACAGAAAGCAAACTTACGGCTGTGACGGTTGCCTGATCCTGCACAGGTTGCCTTCCATCTTCAGCCGGGTTTATTGTCTTCTGCTTCACCACATTGGAGATATGCTCGAACAAATCTTGCGAGTTGGCAGGCTTTTCAGTCAATATTTTAAGGAGCACCTCTGAGAGATGGTCGTACAGCTTTGTGTTTTGCAGGTAGGCCTTGGCCTCCTCAAATGTCACCGACATCCTTGATATTGCTGAGCCGCTGCTCGACTGTCAGCTGGTCTTCCTTCCGTTATGAGGTAAGGCAAGGGCTGAGATAAGAACGCTGTAAAATAAAGATAGCAGGTCTGCCTTCTAGAGCCGGCCACGATGAGAAAATCCAATGATGGAGCAAGGAAGACCAGTTCTTCCTCATGAGACGGCAGTCTCTGCAATCCCCTCCTGCCGCTTCTTCTGCCAGGGTTGGCGCGGTGGTTACTGTTGACGCTGAGGTAAAAGTGGTTATGATTCAAGACTCTAAGCATTAGGATGCTATTATTAGCTGTCTCTATGGGAAAGGCCATAACTAAGTCTTAAGAGGAGATATTACTAATGCACTTGTGACCTTTCAATTACTCTATTACTCAAACTCTGACTCTGACTCTGATAGATCACTAGTGGATCATGCTTTGGTTATCATTAGTAGGATTTCTGTGGTGCACTCTGTTATGCAGATCTGTTTGGTGTTGCCTCTACCTATAAAGCTAGCCAACTGCTGACCGTTAGAGGTTGCATTCGATCATTGTTCGGTAATCCAGAACTTTGATACTACGACAAGCCATTCGGTTCGTTTTGTCGTTGTTCTTACTTCTGAAGAATATTCAGAGCGCCAATAACTATCGGATAAGTCTGCGTGAGAAATCTTTATTGGATATCTCAGCGACAAAAAGAAGAAGACCTTGAGCCCCCACCAATCTTTTGAAGGCTGACATTGTTGAACGCTGAAGTAGTGACGATGCAGAATAAAAAAAAAAGAGGACGGTTGATGATGATAATGGACAATAATTCACCACATTCCCTAATTATGGAAACTGTCACCACCACCAGGGTTAGGGTTAGGTCAGTACGTCTGATGATGATTAGAGCACCACTCAACATAATAATAAGTGCAATGGCGGCGTCCGGGTAGTTCAGTACTCGTACTACTATAATGCCTGAGGCTTCTCCTCCCTGTTTGGGTGCATCACCGCTTATTACTCCTCAGGCACTTCTTCTTCTCTTATTGGTTGCCTTACACCACTTATTGTTGTGCTGGCTGAAAAAGATATCTATTATCATGGCCAAGTGCTAGGCTCTTAGGCAGGAAAAGTATTCTTTTATATAGAGAACTAATGTGTACCTTTCTCCTTCAATAAACCCGCAAGACCTTTTTGATGAAGACGACGCGCAATGATGATCTTGAAAGCCTGCTGCTTAAGCTCCATTGAGAAGTTGTCATTATTATAAGAATAAGTCCGTTGTTTCATCTCTCCTCCGACTCTTTCCCAGGAGGTTACTACGTGTGTCATCAGATGATCCAGTACCAGCGAGCGAAGAAGGTAGACGTAGACAACAACACCATCCCATTATTGATACTAACTACTAATGACATCATTAGATTCCCGACGACTGGCCTTCCTCCATCAGCTTCTGTCTATTATTTTATTTACCCTTTGTTATCTTTGACGATGGTAGTAGAGATAGGAACGAGGTTTTTTGTTGTTGTGCCTGATGACATTCTCCCACCAAATCCCCAAAGAAAATGTTAGCACCAGAGATATTACTTGTGGCTATTACTCGGACAGCTCTAAACAGTAAAAAAGTTCCATCCCCATCACAGAACAAGACTGAGGGCCGGCCCCCTCGCCCCCGCTTCCGATCGGACATACTACTACAGAAACAGCAGGGCCAAACGCAAACAGGTTGAGGAGTAAAAAATTTTGTCTGTTGCTCACAGCTACGACTTTCTCGCCCTTTCAGTAGGAAAAAGTAACTTAAAAAGTAATTCCTACAGATGCCTGTTCAAGAAGTTAGAGAAGGTACAAGCAAGAGAAATAACAGTGAAGCTCAATCTATCCTTGATGTAGGACAGTTCGTCAATCGTCGTAAGCCTACGCCTTCTCTGCTAGTACTCGTCGCTGCAAAGCTGCTCGACGGCGCCGAGCAGCAGCAGCAGCCCGGGTACATTTCGGCATGAATGTCGTCAGAAAATGTTTACCTCCTAAGATGACGATTTCTTCATGTGACTAAGCAGTCCTCAGACAGTCTCTTGATCGTATTCTGGTTCTCTTCTTTGAGCTACCTGCTGCTAGGATGGGAGGCAGCGCCCAAACTAGAGGTAAAATCCTTGTTCCCTCAGCAGGAGAACAGGCGTCAACTTGGCGTGGTGAGCCTACTTTCATCGTTATCCTGAGGTACAAAAAAGAGGAGAGTAGACTCGCTCGTCGACCTCGCACCTTGTTGCCTGATCGCAGATCATAGCCTCCTCTTCTTGGAGAGGCGATCTGCACGGCTATCTTTGTGCATTTCCAGAGGTGGGTGGGACCGGGCCAGAGCGATAATACAGTCAAGGAAGATGCCATACCATTCTCTGCTGCGAGGACGGGGCGTCGACCGTCATGGAACCCTTGTTTTTTGTTGACAAAATCCACTCGAACGTCTTTATCACATTCAAGGCGCAAAATCCGGCATCTGGACTACACAGGCAAATTGCGCTGGAGAAATCGTGCTTTAGCGGCGAGCAGTAGAAGAACGTCTCCTGGGGGAGGAGAGGCCACCACTTTGAATGATGGCTCTGTTACTTGTCTAGCATTGCAGCATAGGTGGCAAATAGTATTTATAAAAATAATAATGATGGGCCAACGGAAAGATTCTTGGATCCGTAAGAGTATCAACTATTCATTACTCAGTTGCTGTGCGAACCAACAAGGATGCAACCTTGCAAAAGAAATGAATCCATACGCCAGAAATATAAAGATGATGACCGCAGCTCGCACTGGACCACCACAAGAAGTGATTCACCACGAAGGGAAGCAATAATTATTTGACAAACACCAATCTTGTTGAAAGTTGAAAGCCCCCTCCCGGGCTCCTCTAACCAAGTTATGCAATCGAAAGAAGTAAAAGAACGGCAAGATGGTCAGGAGGAGGTAGTGCTAGCCAAACAGGATTGCCCACTTCTATGTTGTCAACCTCCACCAGCACCAGATTTAGCATCCGATTTAGCCCACTGCACACTAAAGGTCACTCATACTGACCCAGAGTTCTGAACACCACCTTTTTTGAGATAAGACAACTAGGACCATCAAGGTTAGAAGGGTTGGACAAAGCGGCGCTAGCACTGGCGACGACCAGTGAAAGCAGAACTAACGAAGCCAATGGTGGATCTGGCGCCATCATCCACTTTCTTTGTGTGGTCATAAAGCTTCACACACGGTAAACTTTCACAGGTTCTATCCTAGAACATAACGGACAATGAGGAAAGGAGGACCATCATGAATCTCAATGAAAGGCACGACAGGCTTTCTTAGGAAATGGCTGTCGAAGAATGAAACAGCAGAAGAAGCGGTATGGACCCTTCCTCCTTTGTCTGTCTGTTGTGTGGAACTCCCACCCCTGTCGTACCCTTTCACCTTCCATCCACTCTCTTGCTAGCTTCAACTGCACACCAGTTCCAAGTCCAAGTCCAAGTAGTCGAGGGCCAGGTAGGACTGACTCATCAAGTCTCCGAATGATAGTTATCAAGGCTAAAAGTGCTTGCAAAAGCTCCACCAATCAGCAGTGCCGAAAGTTAGGGAGAAGTCCCAAGTCAGCCAATCAGAGCTGACCAAAGCGCATTGCGTCATTATAGGAGGTCTTAGCTCTAGGGGGAGATGTGAGCTCAAATATGATCCCCAGGAACGGACATAGAAAAAGGACTAACTGAACAAGAATGACCCTGAAAACAATGAGGTTAAATTCCAGAAATACTAGCACTGAAGTTATTATTCTTTAGCATACAGGACCATTTGATACCGAAACCTTTCAAGGGAATTGCATGGTAAGGTTTCCAGTTGAAGTTATTCTGGCTTTGGACCGTTTCCTGATGTTCGCCAACAACTTGTCCTTGACAGCTTGTTGTGGGGAGTATGACGGTCCAACCGCAGAGACAGTGAAAGAGATTGGAAACGGAAGAAGAGAGATAGGAGTTCGTAATGCGAATCACATATAAAGCTGAAACAATCCTAACTTAAACAGCTCTGACAGAGACAGAGCCCATTGGAGATGGGAGTAACAAGAGACAGAGTAGAAATGAATCGAGACAGAGCCAGTTGTTAGGAAAGAAGGCACAGCTGAAAAAAGAATGGCTGTTCGACTAGGGCGGGCCCTTCCCCCTGTAGTAATAGTAACAGCCATCTTGATATCAAATTCATACTACAAGCTTTTACGACAGGAAGTAGTAATGGCAGAACAGGACGGGGCGAGGGGCTTGAAGTGTGCTGTCCATCTTCTTCTCTTGAACAGAGATGGAGAGACGGGCATAATGGACCAGGTCATAACAGACACTAAGTTTGATAGAGGTACTTTATAGCACTATAACTGAGAGAGATGCGCGAGAAAGAGTGTTGGGTTAGCTCGATTTTGGTCATCAAGAGGTAACTAAAGAAGTCGAAGCGAGGAGCCGACGAGAGAGAGAAAGGACAGAGGACGCCACTCCCTCCTCTTGGTTCTTTCTGCGTCACCTCGCCCTGTCCCGCAGCCTTTCCACAGGATAATTCTTCTACACTATCCTTCCAAGACATCCAACAGAGACAGAGTGAGAGAGAGATGAGGAGAGAAGAATGATATGGCAAGAGAGACACACACTATTGTACAAAGACAACCCGCAGACGAGACAGAGAGAAAAAAGCGAGAGACAGAGAGACAGAGAGAGAGATGGTAGAGACACACAGAGATAAGTGACAGCAATGATTGATTTGTTATGATAGCTCTTCGTATCACTTTGGCATTCGAGCACGAGGCGTGCGCAGGTAACACCTCTCTTCATCTGTTGCTGCTGATATGCTGCTGCCTGGCCGCTAGCGGTGAGAGCCGTGAGAGCCGCACGTGAACAGATCCCAACTTTCCCTGCCACGCTATCTGCAGAAAGTATCTTGTTAACGCGCGGCGCCATTCTTATAGCGCCCTTTGCCAAGCTCTGCGGATCTTGGGCTATTTCCGCCTACCCTTCAACTGAAGGTGCGAGTCAAGTACCAAGACCTCGGCGTTGACAACAGCTGGAACCATTCAGGGCAGCGGCGTGAGCCGTGCCTTCCGGAGAACTGTTTGGGGAATGCTGGACGAAATCACTTCAAAAGGCGTGCAGTGGTTCAAGCAGCACAAGAGCACGACCACTGTGGCTGCTCTTTTTGCTTTCACAACCGTCTCCGTCTATACGTTCTTAAAGAACCAAGATGGCTTTGATGAAGATGAGCTTAATGAGGCAGCGTTTTTGGAGGCCTGCCGATTTTCGGACGCTGATCTTCTCTCTCCCAGCTCCGTTTCAAGTCCTGGGAGCAAGGAATGGCCAACCTCACCAACTGGGTGCTTCAAGTCGAGCAGCAGTTTTGGACTTGACGGGTCGAAAAGAAGCAAAGATCTCTGCGCCAAAAAGCTGTCATGGCGCGATGAGTGTGGAGGGCCATTGGAGGATGTGCTCTGCTTTGACGACATGAAATGCAGCGCGCGAAGAGATGTCGCTACGGCTTGAACAGGAAGCCTTTTTGCTCGATGTTCTTGGTATATTTTTCCCTATTTATTTGCGTGTATTCACTTGCACGTACGGCAGGAAAGGAGATGTAGGCTTGGTCCGTGCGTTCTTTACGCGGAGCCGTCGGTTGTCTCACTTTCCCATTTTTGGTATATTTATGCGGCAGTTAGTAGGGGTCGTCTGCTCTGACCTCCATTGGCATTAGTACGCGATACATTGCATAACCACTTGGCTTGTATGCCATACTCAAAAGATTAATGAATGTGTGTCTGAAGTGTGCTCCATCGTGAACTTTCTCCCCTAGTTTGCCTTACGAAAAAGCTCGCTACGCCAGCATACAAGCTGCAGCAGAGATCTAAGAACAAGTGTGCTTCCCGTATTCGCGTAAGTGATGCCTTTCGTACTCGCATACCATGAGGCGAGGCCTTCCGATACTTCTGGATGGCCGATCTGGTTCTCAGTCAATTGGCTTATGCGCACCCGGCTTGTGACGCTTGGTGTCGTCACGTGGGATTGAGATGGACCAAGGGTGTCTAATAGGACCTCTTTAGAGCTTGCTCGTCTCTGTAAAGAAGTTTCTTCTCTACCAGCCTCTGTACGCTTTCGTATCTCCTACTAGCACCACATATGAACCTTCACGCACAAGTATGAACCTTACTTTGCTTCTATCACAGGCAGTGCTTGTAGGCAGTGTTTATGGACAGCCCGAGTGCATGGTGTCAGTCAGACAGCCGCTTGATAATGGAAGAGGGAGAGGCTGTCGACGAAAGCAACCTTCTCTAGGGCCCGGGCGCAGTAGACTAGTCACGAATGGCAAGTGCCTCGTTAGATTCTTCGTTCGACACTACACAGACTGATGGACAGAAATAGAGTTCGATGTCAATCATCATTAGTAGGTTCAGAACACGACAGGAGGACGTTGTCGCATTAGAAGGGCACTAGAGCATCTGAAGGACTCGGTGATACTATTTTCCCAAGAGATGCTTCATAAGCTGGTGATTGCTGTTCACCATGGGTAGCGAGCAGCGAACAAACTGCCTACAAGTATCTCTCAGTAATTTAAACTGTCACTCAGACTTCGGGCGATTGTTCTGGTGAGGTTCATGCCATTAGAAGCTGGTATATGGTTACGGTGTCTCTAGAGATCACTATTAGCGCCGTGTCACATTATGAAAAGCTGCACTTGTGCTCAATAGGTCCGACAATGGCTCTAGACATATGTTCCACGAAGCTTGCACCAGGTCACGACAATACAGCCTTGTCCTCGAGGGACAGCCGTAGGTCTGGCTGTCGCACGCGGTCCTACGCCGGTCACTCTCCTCTTGGATGCATATGCTTCTTCGCATCCCAGCACCAGGCAGGATTTCCCAACTGCTATCAGCAGCACGCTTCACTCTACAAAGCTCCTATAAAAAAGCTCCATCTGCACATCTGCATGATCTCCACTCTCTTCGTACAGATTGGTTCTTATTGACCGCTAACGGACAGAGCTATACACTTGGGTCTACGATCTGACCACCACTCCTTGCAGACAAATTATGGGAAGCTGCGCTTGAGCTCTGTGTTACTATGTAGCTGCTTTTTGATCTCTGATGCATCCTCCGCTTAAGCTCGCCCTTGACCCATAGTAGGAGAGACGAGCTGTTCGCTGCAGAGGCCATAAAGGAGAAGAACGCTGGCACACACAAAGCGTTAGCGAGAGGAGAGCATTGCGCTGGAGAGAGACCAACAGGGGAAGTTGGAAGCTTCCTTCCTTCACTGCTACCTCTCTCACTATGAACGACTTAAGCAGCGAGTCAAGCGAAGAAGAGACAACACCAAAGCCACAGAGTCAGCAGCAGAAACAAGGGAAGGGTAAGAAGTCCCTTGCACGTCCGGCCCCAAAGGATGAAACCGAAGAGCTAGACAAACTGGATGAGAAGCGCAAACTAAAGAAGCTAAAGAAATTAGAACGGCGGGAGAAGAAGGAAAAGGATGCAGAGCAAGGGGACATAGCACGGCCCAAGCCAGCCAGAAACGAGAAGAAAGGTGCTGGGACGCCTTCCAAGAGCGGGGTAAAGAGAGGAAGGGAATATACGGTGTCGATCGCCGTCCCGGGGTCGGTTGTGGCTAACGCCCAGACGCGGGAGCTGAAAACCTATCTCGCTGGTGAGCTGTCCGGCTTGTTTTGCGCCATGAGTCAGCTTTACGGAGTCACTCTTTAGCCTTCTTCCCCCTGCTCTGACTCACGATTCTTCTGGTTCTTTCCCTGTCTTCGTTCATCTGCATGGTCTCTCACGTTCGGACATGCGTGCTGAACCTCATTTCCAGGCCAAATAGCCCGTGCCGCTGCGGTTTTCTGTGTGGACGAGGTGGTGGTGTACGACGATTGCCTCGGTCAGAAGAACAGCAAGGCTGATGGCAAATCTGACCCGAACGTCTTCTTAGCGCGAATTCTCCAGTACTTGGAAACCCCTCAATATCTTCGGAAGGCTCTGTTTCCTGTGCATCCGGACCTGAAATATGCAGGACTGTTGAACCCTGTAGATACGCCTCATCACATGCGCATCGATGAGTGGAGCGAGTACCGAGAGGGCGTGGTGCTGGACAAACCGCCACATAAAAGCACCAACACAAGCTACGTCACTGTTGGGCTTAGAAGGGTCAGTCTTAGTCGCTGATCGATCCCCAGTTTCCTTCGTTCGCTTCCTCTGCCCAGTATCCGTTGTCTTTGTCTCCAACGGGCTTTAGGGGTTACTCTTCCTCCTCACTCCTTGTCCCTGATCTCCTTGCTTTTGCCGGCTGACGGTATCTCTAGGACGTAGTGATAGACAAGCTCCTCCAGCCAGGCACAAGGCTCACAGTGAAGTTAAGGAAAGATCAAAGAGATGGAGCATGTAAGAACTTAATCCTACATTGTGGGCGCTGCTCATGAGGGCGACGAAAGTGAGGAGGAAGGGGAGCTCTTATAGTGGAGAAGGGCTACGAGCAGGGCTGCACGTTAATATACGAAGAGACCATAACGAGATACCGGCAACTAGGTACTGGAAGATTTAGAAGTCTGAGGGATAATTGTTTACCGAAAGACTAGGGTACTCAAGCATTGGACGAAGAATTCTCATCAGTCTGCCGCATAATAGTTCTGCAAGGCACCGCGGTAAGCCCTGAAGAGCCAAGACGAACGTCAGGGACCTACTGGGGCTACACTACCCGCCTTGCAGACTCACTTAAGAAGGTTTGGGAGGAGTGCCCCTACAAGGTAAACGTAACTGANNNGAGACCCTTATCAAGCACGAAGAGGGAGAGATGTTCACTTGAAGTCTACAATGAGGGAGGGACCTCGCAACCTCAGGGTGAAAGTGACAAAGAAGGACCTCAGGGCGAGCGTGACTTTTGGAGAGTCCAGAAAGAGGACTTTCTGCCGTAGAGCATGCCGACTGCGTAGTAGAGACAGGCCACGAAGCTAGGGCCACACGGAAGGAGTTGGGCGCTGACTTCATGGTTGTTAGGCATTTATTAATAGTATTTGGAGGTCCCGCGGGCATTGAGGAGTGTGTTGCGGCAGACGAAAGCATAACTCTGCCAGCCGAGAAGAGCCATGAGCTCTTCGACATGTGGGTGAACACCTGCCCACACCAAGGAAGTAGGACTATCAGATCAGAGGTGAGTCAGAGAAGAGCTGAGGACAGTGCTCCTTCCCAAACTGACGTTTTCCTCCTCCCTCTTCTTTTTGTCGGTCGCTCGCTTTGGAACTTTCAAATCTTGTGCCCCTCCTGGGTTGTTAAACCTTAGGAGGCTATATTGATCTCTATGGCCGCGATGAGGCCCCACATACTGAGAAATGGCTAAATACATATGGTGGCATTGTGCTCAAGGGAGCCTCATTCCTTCGTTAGCGCCCCAATAGTTTGCGAATCTTCGCCAGAGCTTCTTTATGCTGTATGCAAGAAGGGTGAGTACTCCATCAGCGCATGCTGAGGATAAACGCTACTACAATGGCAATACGTCTCAGAAGTCTACTTATCAGTGAAAGAAGCTCGAGAACTCAGCTGGAGCAAAGAGGAGAAGTGAAGGTAGAACCAAAGTGCCAGCGGATTGATAAGTAGACAAAGTCCGGCACCTGCTCCACGGGAACTCTTGCTGGAGCTTCCTTGTAGTCAATCAGCAGCTTCACCAGCTTCTGCCATCCTAGTCTTCCGCGCGCTATATGGACAGAAGCAAGTGTTAGACATAGATAAGCACTTGATCCAAAGAAGAAGGATAGAAAGGGATACCTGCTTCTACCTCCGTCTCGACCGGGCTTACGATTGGGCAATACCATCGATGCTCTTCTATGGGATCAAAGGGCCCTAATTTACCAATCCTACTCCTCTTCCGAGCCGGAGAGCTTGGGCTCCCATCTGCTTCTCTCCTTTTTTCCCTGGCGCTTTCATCTTCTTTCTCACTTTCCTCGGCAGTATAGTTCCATAGTCCCACCTCTCGCCCGCAGGCCTCACAGAAAATAGTGACCAGCGGCCGACGACGCTTTTGCGGCGATAAGGAAAGTCTAGTTGAAGCTCCGGAGTCAGTGCCAACGTTATCCCAGCCTAGGACAGCGTAGAAAAGGGCACGCTCAGCTGCTCCGTTGGCACTGAAATCCTCTTCTATATTTGAACAGCATGGTCATAATCAGTCCACTGCTCTCAGATTGCATCTTGGACGACAGCGCTTACTCTGACCGCAAGCTTGAATCACGGTTCTTGGCGAGCTTGGCAAGAAGGCTTTCTCAAAGAGATCTTTCGCAGCTTGTGAGGGAGGTGGAAGAGCTTCCACGTTCATAAGCCGCTCCATCCTGGAACGGATAAGCTGCAACGCCTCTGCTCTGCTATAGTCTGGTAGCTGAAAACAGAAGAACGATTCAGTTGACGGTATAATATTCTAGAAGCGAGACCTTACCTTTGCGAAGGAAGAGGGAGACGGATTGAAGCGCCACGGACACAACTGCTTGTGAGCAGTTGCCAGTCCTTTCCGCAGCTCCGTAGCCACTGCTAAGATGCCCTGCCAACAATTACCCGGTGACCAAGGCTGACACTTCCCCTCTCTACTTCTTGACTTTTGTCATACCTCCGGGCTTAGCGAGTCATCCACCTTAAACGTTACCGAACTCTTACAGCTGCCAATGGAAAGTCAGCTAACCAATTGACTAAGCATAAGTTCACGGGCGTACCTCGCACACGAGAGCTCATCTGTCCCTGTGTTCGTCCAGCCAAACCTCGCACATTGTAAAGGTCCAATCATCGGCGGTTTTGCGAACCAAGAGAAGGGCTTGAAAGACCTAGGAGAAAGGATATTTCAGCTTCACAGACTATGAAGGTGAGTCACGGTTCTGAAAGCACCTTAGTCTTTGATAGAAATCAGCGCGATTCCAAGGCCTACAGGCATGCTTATCTTGCTGACTTTCGTCTGTGTCTACAGGCAAGGTTAGTTTGTCGTCAGCTGACAGCTCACCCACGATGACTCTGAATAGCACCTTGTCGCGCATCGCGTCTACGGCTCGTGTGCTGTCGAAGCTCGTCAATGTATGGAAGATTAGTACGCGTATTGGATGGCTTCGATGGACTTGTTGCTTCATTCCACTGCTTTAGAGCCCTATCCAGCCTGGCTTTATCAACCATTCTTGCCTCCAGAGCCGTCTAGTTCTGGAGACCTTGTCTCGCCGCTCTTAACCCTAGGCTGGCTAGACTTCTTCAAGATCTTTCTAAGGGTTCACTCAGCAGCAGGGGTCGAACTGGCAGCTCTTGGACAGGCCAGACATGCAGACGAGCTTTGAGCTCTCTTATCTCATGAAGAAGAGGAGATTATTGCTGTTGATAGATCTTGATGAACTGGAGAAGTTCTAAGAGCCCGAATACAATATCCAAAATTAGCGCCATCAGATGCAACATGATGTTGGGCAGCGAAAACTATTGGCATGGCAATTATTCCTTGAAATTTTTAAGTTATTTCAATATTCTTAGGAACTTTCGTTTTCGTTTCCAGAGCAATTTTACTTTTCAAACCCGCTGATGCCGCGAAAATCTTCAGCCAAAGTCTAGTTCTCTTCCCTCCTCCGCCGCCTTTGGAGCCAGAAGCTTCTCTCATTGATGTCTGCAGAATGATGGCTCAGAATGCCAAGAACCAAAGATTCTTTCTGAAGCCCGCGCGATGGCATCGTCTCTTTGCCCAATGAAAGCGGCTCCTTAATAGACAGACAATCAGCTGATGGTTAGCTCTCTCTATTGGAGAGAGAGCTCGACCCCTTGCAAAGCCGACAGGCGGTCAAATATCAATTCAGCCACCCATAGGCCGAGATCTAGACCTTGAAGGGCACCAATGGACATCCGCAGCTTTTTCAAAAAGCCCTCAGGCTCTGCTGCCCCCAAGGTAGTAGAGACCAAGTCGGTAAGAGTTGTAACCAGTTCTCAAACTGCTTCTGGCGTTAATGGACCTTTTCGAACCAGCCGAAGAAGCCAGCGGCACCCACACCTTCCAAGCAGAGCAAGAGGGCCGCTGCAGCCTCTCCTGCGAGAAGTAAAGCTTCTAAGGCAACGGCAGCTCACAAAGCAGCTGAGAACGGCAAGCCGAGTGCGTCAACCTCTAAGAGGAGAGCCAGCAAGATGCCGATTGAGATTGAAGATTCAGACTCTGATTACATGGAGGAGGAGGAGGAGGAGCTTCCAGTTCGACAGTCCTCCTTCAAGAGGCTTAGAAAGCAACAGATCCCAAACGAGAACGTCAGAGCAGGAAGCGCCCGGAACTCCAGAGGCAAACCTCTTGAAGAGCCACAGGAGGTATGACCGCTGTCTCTTCAACATTACCCTTAGAAATCGTTTGAGAGACCTCCTCCTCTCACAAGGCCCGACCCGTAAGTCCCAAAAAGTCGGCTACTCCTCAAAAAAGGGCTGCGCCTGCGTCAGCTCTTCATAAGAAGCCTCCAGTCAAAGTTGCACGTTCAGAGCCTTCGTCAGCGTTAGAGGGCCCACTCAGCGGTAAAACGTTCGTCGTAACGGGGGTGCTGGACTCTATGTCACGAGAGGAGGCTGAAGACCTCATCAAGCAGCATGGAGGGTAGGGATCACGGTGCTTGCTTAATCTAACGACCTAGCGATTACTCATGGAGCTTGTGAACCTTTGACACCTTGACTGCGTGCAGCAAGATGACTTCAGCAGTCAGTGGAAAGACGACCTACCTGGTAACAGGCAGTGTTCTGGAAGACGGCAGAGAAGTGACGGCTGGTTCCAAGTATCGCAAAGCGACGGAGAAGGGCACGAAGATTATTAATGAGCAAGACTTCCTCGCACTTGTCAAAGCCTCGGACGACAAAAAGGCGGCAGCGTCCCCACCGCCAGCTCCAGTTCCGTCACGCAACGCTTCAACCAAACCTCTCCGTTCGTCTAAAGGGTCTGCGAGTTCTTCAAGGTACAGTCTCACGCTTTGCACCAAGCGACTGGTCAGTGACTGGTCAGCATCTGAACTCTCCGTTTGTAGTGCCGGAGCTACTGACGATACAGAGCTTTGGGCCGACAAGTACAGGCCCATCAAGATGGACGACTTGGTCGGAAACCAGGACAATGTGAAAAAGCTCTACACCTGGCTGCAGAACTGGGAGAAGTACCACGTTCATGGTATCTTGTTATTCTTGGCTTCCCGGGCATTTTCTCCTTAGCTATTTCTACTCTCTCTCGGAAAAGATATTCGCTCCCCGCTGGCCTTGCTCTCCTATCTGTCACATTTCCGGGTATAGCATATCTGTCACATTTCCGGGTATAGCATATCAATGAAGAGACTGTGGTGGCCGGCACTCATAATATGTCAACTAGGTGTAAAGCCCACTTGGAACAAAGAGAATCCTGGCGCAAAGGCAGTGCTCATCTCTGGACCTCCTGGAATAGGAAAAACGACGGCAGCGACACTGGCAGCTAAATCACTGGGATTTGCTGTGCAGGAGCTGAACGCTAGCGACACAAGAAGCAAGAACTCCCTCCACTCGCACATGCTAGGCGCTTCTACGACCCAGGAGTTTCGCTTCGAGGCCCCGTCGAGGAGTGACAAGGGTAGAGTCATTATCATGGACGAGGTCGACGGCATGTCCGCAGGAGACAGAGGAGGCATGGCTGAATTGATCCAAATTATCAAGAAATCCAAAGTTCCCATCATTTGCATATGTAACGACCGGCAGAGTCAGAAAGTGCGATCATTGGCGAACCATTGCTATGACCTCCGCTTCCGAAGGCCTACCAAACAGGCGGTGGCCAAAAGAATGCTGGACATAGCTTCGATGGAAGGCGTGTCTATTGAACCGAATGCTATTGAGCTGCTTATAGAAAGTGTTGGCAATGATATCCGACAGGTGACTATAGGTTATCTGCCTTTGGCGGCGATTCTGTAGGTCTGTCAGGCACTAAGACTTTTCTTCCTTTGTCTTTCCTTAACCAGGTGCTCAACACAATGCAGATGTGGAAGCGGAGGTCGAGGAATATGTCCTACAGAGATGCGAAGAACGCTTTGTCCACGTTCAATAAGGATTCGGTAAGGAGGATACATTAGATCAGACACGTTACGTTTTGGCATCGGCGACTAATGAGGCCATTCTCCCATCGCTGCCAGATCCTTCGTCTTTCACCGTTCGATGCATGCATGAGAATCTTCAATGAGAGCCGGACGAGCACTTTTGGCGCTAGGAATGAGGCCTACTTCATTGACTATTCACTCATTCCCCTGATGATACAGGTGATAGTTTGGAGGCATAAATTCTCCTGACTTTTCGAATTTCTTAATCTATTCACATTCCACGCGGACAGCAAAACTATGTAGAAGCAGTGCGGAAAGGAGGACCCCAGAACAAGTCAGATCCAATGGAAGAATCTATGCGTCTGGCGGCGACGGCTGAAGGTCTCTCGGATAGCGACATGGCGGAGGTGTATATACGTCAGGACCAGGTCCGTTCTCCTGCCTCTTACCTCCGCCAGCAGGGACGGATGAGCTAATCAGCATGATGGGCACAGAACTGGTCGCTTCTCTCGACGCAGGCCGCGCTAAATGTCAGAGCAGCCTACATCGCTGAGGGCAGAGTGGGTTTCCCACAATTTCCAGAGTACGTAAAGTTTTCAGGAATGTTTAGAAGGAGGTAAAGAGAGGAGCTGATACCGTCATCCTACCATCAGATGGATGGGGAAGAACTCTACCAAGACCAAGATGAAGAGACTCCTGGGAGAGCTGTCCACGCACATGTCACAGAAGATCACTGGATCAAGGACCGGTGAGCGCTATTAGCTGCATTCCCGGAGCTTACCAGCCCTGCCGTGCAGCTATCATAATGACAATCTTCTCTCTCTTCTCTTCGTAGACGTGCGCCTCGATTACCTCCCTGTACTAAGGTCAGCCTTGCTCCGGCCCATTATTGAGCGCCAGGCGGTATGTTGAGACCATCTCCTTCACTGAGCGCCTCCTCACGTCATGGCAATCTCCGCATGCTTGTACTCTGAACAGGATGGTGTGGACGAGACGGTGGCCCTACTAGACGACTACGGGCTTAGTCGTGAAGACTTCACGGAAACACTGGCGTCAGAGTTTGTCTTCTCAGACGGAAAGAAGTACGCAGACATCGCTGACTCGAAGACAAAAGCAGCGTTGACGAGAAAGTAAGGCTTCAACCTATATATTCCATTCAATCCTCGCAGCCCCTTACATTTTGTTTCTTTGTCATTCTCCTACCTCTGTGAAGGTACAACCAGACTAGCCATATGTCTCAAGCGCTGGTTGACAGCCAACAAGCAGTAAAAAAGAAGAGAAAGGCCGTGGAAGAGCTCTCTGAGGAAGTGGACGGCGGTCCTGACGAAGTGCTTGGTGAAGAAGACGACGAGGAGGAAGACGACGACGACGTTAGTGCATTCGTCGCTAAAGGCTCGAAACAAAAGTCCTCCTCGAGCTCAACTGGCTCCAAGCGGAGTGGGAAAGCAGCTGCCAATGGTAGGGTGGGGGGCAAAGGAGGGGCTGCGTCTTCCTCCTCAAAGGGCACAAAGGGCACTCGAAGCCGAAGATAGTTCTACATTCGTGGTCATGCTCCTTATAAATTTCTTTGAGGCATAGCAGCGTTCCTATAACATTCACACCTCTGGTGGCTGGATAAGTGAAGCAATCTCTCTCTACTCTACCCTAAACCCAGGAAGGCCGCGCCCTCCACGACGTAGCACCCGGTAGCAGAGATCAAGCACCGGAGAAGCCGACTCAACTGAAGCCGATGGCCCGAGCACGGCCTCTCTCTGCTACGTCGAAGCCCGATCTGCAATGGAGTTTGAGATCTCTTTTCAGATCGCAACGGACATCTGATGTTATCATTCCAGAGCTAACCCAGGAGCACCTTTCCAAAAACACCGTAGTTCGGTACTAAAGTCTGTAGACTTCCTGTTATCATGACGGCCTTCCACTCCCCTCCTCCAGTGAACACGTACAACGAACATCGCCCATCATGGTCCACTTCTGGGGGAGTACTGTAAGATCCGCAACACACAGAAAGCTGGTGCGCTCTTCGTCAATCAGAACATCACCGGTCCGCACAGCGTCAATGCGCTGTGGCCGCGATAGAGATCGGGAAGCGGAAGTAGAGCAGCAGGGATAAGAGAGATGCTAAGCCGCTGACAGGCAAGTCGGGACAAAGAGGCAACCACCCAGAGCAACATGAGATCTGAAGGAGCTTCAGCAGCATCCTGGTAGCTGGTAGACCAAGCTACGGAGTGGGACATTCTATCTAAGAGCCATCCCAAACCTTGGCAGAGGGTGACTGTATCAAACCTTGGCAGAGGGTGACTGTATCTGAACGAGGTTGATTAGGAACGTTGGCCAGAGTACGATTGGCGAGGATACTAGACTAAGGGGCCATGGCAAGCGCCTTGGCGCTGGCAGACGACCCTAACTATAACTCTGAAGAGGATGAAGATTACCAGCCAGGTGTAGCTTCTCTGCCGACAGTTGGTGCTTCTGTCTCGAGTCTCAACTTCCATGCTTTCCTCTACATTGAATATTCATACCCACGTCCTCCTTCGTGTTGTTACGTTACGTTATAAGATGGTTAACCCGTAAGCTGATCCTGCTCCTCTGCAAACCTACAATTTGTTACGACATGGCAGAGGTGGCAAAAAGTGCAAAAGCCGTAGAAGTTACCGCGGACCAGAGAGAAGCGTTTTCTCTTCGATCCGGACTACGAGCGGACGGGAGTACGTTTGCCTCTATATATACTGGGATGGCGGTCCTAGCGGTTCTATTTACAATGTCTTTCCGCCTTACTCTCTATGCCGCCATACTATCATATTGGTTCCATTCCGGTGTTGCGGTCGCATCAAGTTGTCTGCTCTGTCCCAACTCCCTGTCCTTGCACTCGCTCCGATGTTGCTGCACTGGTCACAACAAAGATAATCTGACCTTTTGGTGCTTCGTACCTTAGAGCGACCACTGTCGCCATCGCCGTCTAGCCCAAGGAGACAAAAAGAAGATGTTAGGGAGACAGAAGGGAAGAAGGCTAAAGTGGATTCGGTGTGGGAGGATATGAAGGCGTCCGGCGCAGTTTCTAATTCGTCCACGTCAAAGGCGGCAGCGGTATAGCTCGCTGCTTCTCAGTAACTCTTGTCAAACATCTCGGAGATCCTTGTATCCCTTGCCTTCATTTAGGCCTCTTGCAAACCTATTTCAACTTGTTCTCGTTTGCATTGATGCGCTTGGCTGGCTGGTTTTCCTGCTCCTGCCCTCATCTGAGGCTGTTGCGCTGGACTTCTTCTGCTGTTTCCTGCGTCTCATCCTTTATCCCGATCTGTCACTATCGGGGGCCTGCATTAACGAATAGTCCTTCGCTGTCTGTCTCCCTCACGCTTCTGATGATCTCTCTCTGCTGCCTGCCCACTTAACTCTCACGCGTCTCCCAGCTCCTCTTAGGACGAAGCAAGCCAAAGGGAAAGAAGAAGAAAGGGGGGTTATTGGAGTTCAAGCCCCCTTCTCTCTCTGTTGATCGCTCAGTTGTACGCTCCGTCAACGTTAAGAACCAAGAGACCGCACAGGTTGTCAAGTTTGCAGGGCAAAACATTATGTAAGAGGAGCCGAGTCTCAGTCTACCACCGCAATCCTGTCAATGCAAAGAGCTCTGTGTGGGAGGGCCTTTGTATCCATTGCCTTTTGCTCTTAAGGACTCATTGTCCCTTTTAGAGCCTGCTTATCTTAGTCGCGGCTTTCATTCAAACGAAGAGTTGGCGTCCGTGTCCTAACGCCGTGTGACCTTCCATCGACTGCTTTGCTCAACTCCTCTGTCATTTGCTTAAATACCGATGCTGTCTCATACCTCTGGCTTGTGTTCGGCGTAGAGTAACGAAGACATCAACGAACACCCCAAACCCAGCTAATGAGTCCGACAAGGCCGATGCTAAGAAGATTCAGCTTCCTCCTGAGGATTTGAGGGCCAGGATCAGGGCAGCGGCCAAGAAGGCCGTTCAGGCAGCTAGCCCTGTGGTGCGCGTCTGTCTTTCGGTGTCTGACAGCCTCTCCGCTGCTATTTATTCTGTTGGCACTTCCTTCTCTCGCTCACTCGCCCTCTCTCTTTCGCTCTCTCTCTCTCTCTCCCTCTCTCTCCCCTTCCTCCTAGAGTCTTTTAACCTGTGTTTCCGCTTTGCTTTTCTATTCCCAGCCAGTGCGGCTGCACGATGCATTCTAAACTCCATTCTTGATAGGGTCCCACCACTGACGGGGAGCAGACGAAGGCTGCACCAGAACGGGAGGCTCCTCCTCCGACCTCTATCTCTGCATTGGACCAGATGGTAGAGGTAGCCCAAGGAAAGGTGAAGAAGATTACCACCATCGAGAAGAGCAATTATGACTGGGACAAGTTCAAAAAAGAGGAGAAGATAGAAGATGAGCTGGAGCAGTACACCAAAGATGGGTAAGAGGATCAAAGAGACAAGGAAGCGTCTGAAAAGAGAAGAGGTCTCTCTTTGATGCGCCAGACTGCGCCAACTAACTATGTGTCTCTCTCCCCGTCGACACACATTCTGTCTCTTCCATTACTCGCTTCTGTCTCTGTCTCTCTCCATGCGCTTCAGTCCCTCTTTTTGTCAACTCTCTTGTCGGTACACCTACTCCCTTCCACCACTGTCCAACGGAATTCTGTCCCACCTTTGAAGGGAACTAATCACCTATTCTCTATCCAATTTTCCTGTCCTGATCTAGATATATTGAGAAACAGCAGTTTTTGCAACGAGTGGACTCCAGGCAGTTCGAAGTGGAGAGAGCAGAGCGAGAGAAGCAGAGGAAGGCTGCGCCCCGACCGCCAGTCTAAGCATTGCCCTCCTCCTGTCTCGTTCACTCCCTGGTCGCTAATGTTAATATGCCCAATGCCTACAGCTGCTGCCAAAGCAAGCGCAGTCTTACTTGGTTCTATTGTCTCTGGTCAGGATGCCTCTTTATATAACATTAGGGACCTTTAGTTAGGATGCCTCGGGGCGGTGATATGTACATAAATAGAAGTCGTACAATAAGTACCTTGATATCGCGCTCTGTCATCCCCTACGGCTCTTCCTGCCGCTTGTACTATTTTCTCTCATTCAGGATCTTCCTAAATTCCTGTCGTTATAGTATCGTTCACTTCCTTGCCACTTTCTCTCCTCCCTAAGATAGCGCTCGGCCTTCAGCCCACTGTCTTAGGGCGGAGGTGGGCAAGAGTTAGCTTCTGCCATAGGCGTGAATGGACGCTTCGCTTCCACTGCTTTCGTCAGAGCTAGAGCTTGAGCCGTCACTGCTACTACCGCTGCTACTGCTGCCGCTGCCACTACTGCTGCTGGTGCGTGAGCTGCTGCTGGACGACGAACGATGGAGAACTGGTGCAGACGAAGGATGGAGAATTGGTGCAGAAGGCGGTGCGGAAGGTTCTTGGTTCTGAAGAGGAAGAGTCGTCGGCAGAGGAGGTGGTCGGGAGCGACCTCCTGGTAGCGCTTGTTTTTTCCTTCTTTTGTGGACAGACCAGCCTCCATCACTGCTGTCACTATCCTCCGCCCCTTCTGCTTCTCCGTCGTCTTCGCTGTGATAACTACTGCTGCTACTTGCGCTGCTGCTTTCTCCGACGCTACTCTCTTCTGCGCTGCTTTCCTCGCTGCTAATGTCTTTCTTCCTTCTTTGAACTCTTGCTCTTCCACGTCCTCTTCCTCGTGGTGCACTTCCTCTTGATGCTCGCTTTCGCGCAGTTTCAGCCACAGTATGCACGTTAGGTCCATAGTCTCCTCCTCCTTTCGGTGCTTGAGACTCCGCGCCTTCTACAATGAGAGGTTCTACTTGCTCCGGCTCTGGGGAAGCTGCTTCAGGCTCTGTAACGTCGATTGGCACGCAAGAGCCAATCGCAGACATGCGCAGAGAGGCAAAGTGAGGAAGATAAATAACGTCGATCACGCCCCCAAGACTAACTGCTCGGGACAATTTGGCAGTTTCTGTCGTCAGACTGTGAAGGGATGGTAAAGGAACCCGATCTAGAAGGACCATGGCCTTTGAGAGAAAGACAAGGACTGAAGACAGTAAAGGACTTAAAGCATTAAGCAATAGAGAAATGAAGTTTTACCTTTGAGGCAGAGCCACTCGCCCTTCACTCTGATCTCCTCTTCTATCTTATTGAAGAGCATTTCTAACGCGTCTGCATATGTTACAATGAGACTCTGCGGCTGGTTGTACAGCCTACAATTAGACCAGATCTGGAGGACGTCCGAACGGAAAGAAGACCATGACTGCACAAACGACATGCGTATTTGTGAGGGCTCCGAATTATCACACAGACTTACCAGGGCATCTATTGGCCTTTCTTTGACATAGAGGAGAGAAGATGAATGGGGGGACGAGTGGTAGCAGCGAGCATACTCCGCAGTGACGAGGGAAAGGCTCAACTAAGGGAGAGATGAGGGACGGCTATGAAGAAGATAGGCCTAATGTGCCCACGGACGAATCGAGTAGAGAGGGATAATAGAGGCAGAAAAAATGATAGCAATGAAAGAGGAGAAACGTATCGAAGCTTAATGGACTGACCGAATAATAACCGGCATTGGCCCTGGTTCGTACTGTCCCCAAGTCCATCGGATGGCGGATGACTGCATAATAGTCTGGACACATGTCCAGCTCTGAGTCCACTGGGCGGGCGAAGGGCGCCTAGCAAGAGCGAATGGCAAAAAGAGCTTAGTGATCCTTGTGTGCCGCCCGATACAGAGCGCTCCGTGAGATGCATGAAAACGCAAGGAAGCAAGATGAGGAGAGGGTAATCAAGTTCAGCAGGAAAGGACTCGATGGTCATTCAGTGAATGGAGATCAGCACTGGGGCTGCGGCTCTCAACGCTACTTCGGACTTACGGCAATCTCCTCTCGAAGTAACCTCTCCACTATGTCCGTACATAGCCTTTCTATGATCATCTGCTCTCTTTGTTCTCTCACTTCATCTGCGTCTTGTGCTAGCGGTTCAGCCGGTATGTAGCTAAAGTCTAAGCCCGTCAGGGCCTTTCCAATATCCAGCACCTCTGAGGGAGAAAGGAGCTGGATGCCAGAAGAGGGAGTCGGAAGCAGCGTCTCCTCTGGCTCAGAAGTCCGTGAGAATCTCCTTTCTGCCCTTATGGACCTAAGTGAGTCGCAGCCAGGCAGGACATATAGAACGAGTGTCAGTGAACGAGGTACATAGAGTGGAAAAGCACGTCTCGTCTGCCTGAATAAGAACAGAGAGCAAGGGGCGGGGGAGGAGAGGGAGAGAACAAAGAATGAGAGATAGGGCGACAGAGGCAGTCGTAAAGGGCGATGCACTTGCTAGAGATAGTCCAGAGGATTATTAGAATGTCAAAGGCTGTGTCTCATTTGCATGCAGACATTAAATGAGGTCTTCCACCTTACCTTTGAGAGACGACTGAACCTTTCGGTGTCACTTCCGCTGTCCGACTTCTTGTCTTTCTTTCCTCCTGGGCGGTTAGCTAGAAGGAGAGAGGTCAGATAAGGTTATCAGCTGCACACTTAGAGCTGGATTAAGAGAAAAGCTGCTTGAACCGACAGAGGATATTTTTGATATGCCTACCGGTTTTTCATCTGTAAGTTGGCTCCTAATGCTGGCCACCGCCACCCTCGCTGACTGTCTGGCAGGTAGCAGAGCACCCAGAAAGGTGTGTCGTCGCTTTTTCTCTGCAACCTTTGCAGCTGCCTCCTGTTCATGATAGATCTGGCCGAGCCGCTCGACAAGGCTAGGACAAGGAATTGTTAGCGCTGGATCAAAAGAGAAGAATGGGGACCTGTCTTGATATCCATCTGAGACTTTCCCAGCTCTCCTCAGGGTTATTGCATCCACCTACAATCGTCACTCACAGGCTATGTCTCCAGCTCTTGTCACCTTCGTCAGGGCTGCCTCTGAGGTCCTTGATCAGCTGCTCCAGCTCTTCCAAACTAGTGGACACGACCGTCCACTTCCGTGTGTTACCTCCGTAACCTAGGACAGGATTGCAGTGCATGTTATGAGTGAACGTATGACTAAGACAAGCGGCGAGTCAGACTCCTAGCAAGATATACCGGAAGTCGACAATTGACACGCTGGCACAGGAGGAAGTGAGTCTTGTTGCTCCCAAGCAAAACCTGTCATCTTCGGACAGGGCCCTACCTGCGAAGAATGGAGGGGCCGGTGGAGCCTGGGCGAGTCGCCTCTTTACGAGCTCCCTTTCTTTCTTGAGGGCTTCTAATGCAGCTTCTGCCTGCAACTCTTCCCTACTCTTAGCTTCCTCTTCCTCGCCTTCTCCATCGTCCTCTCCTATCGCTGGACCATTCCCAGATCGCCTCCTCTTCTGTGGCTGATAGCTCTGTCTTCCCGTCCTCCTTGCCCCTCTCGGACTCGGCCTTTTCACAGGTGTAGGGGGCTTTGGCTGGGTCCTCCTGGGGATTCTCTGACTTCGTCTCTCTCCCCTTGCAGGAGGCTGCTTGGCAGGAGACATAGAAAGGGGTGGCGAGCTTATTGTGGAGCTCCTCCTTCTTCTCACAGGCCATCCTTGAGCCGCCTTAACCAGGCAGTCCATGCATTTCCATCCTTTATCGTCTCTGCCGCAATCTACTGGTGGACGAGAATCCAACGAAGAGGGAAGCTTCCCACAGTCTATACAGACGAGCGGTGATGGCTCCTCCTCGTCCATATTTTGCTGTTCTCCCATTTGCTCTTTCCCATCCTGGCACTCTGTCCCTTGGTGGCCTTCCGTCCGGGTTCCGTTTTGGGGCGCATCTTCAACTATCGCACAGTTGTCCTCTTCCCCTTCATCTCTCACTTCTTCTTCACCTTTGTTCTCGTCTTTTTCGGAGGAGGAAGAGGCAGACGATCCATCCTCTGCATAACTAACCTTTGGACGCTTCCGCAGCCCTATTGCTGCTGGGAAAGAACTAGTTGATGGCCTCTGTTTGCCTTCCTCGACATCTTCTTTCTTCTCCTGCCCTTCTGGTGAAAGGGGTAGTTCCTGTGCCTCTTGTTCTTCTTGAAGTGTTGGCTTCTTGAGAGCCTCTCCTACGGGCTGGCAACCGATAAGTAAGTGTCACAGTATATTAGGGTACGGACGAACGGGACGCACATCAAACGGTAGGGCTGGGGACAGGAAGAGGCGATAGGCACAATTAGTGCTGAAGGCGGGAAAGTGGATGTAAGCTCCAAGCACTCCATGGAGAAAAGCTAAGTACGTGGCTGCACTCCTTTTACCTCTGCCTGCCCGTTGTCTGTCTGCTGCTCCTCATCGCCACTGCTATCACCCTGAAAATCCCCTTCTGGACAGACAAGGAGGATCTTGGAGGCATTTGCTTTCTTAATGGAATACTTCACAATCGCCCTCTCTCTTTTCCATAAAGGAACCTCTTCGCGATAGACCCAGCAGTGGTCGCCAAAGTACCAGTACATATGACCATTATCATCTTCTCCCAAGGGATCTGGCCGCTAAGATTAGGGGCGAAAACGAGGTGTAAACGTAAGGTGGAGAAATGTTTCGGAAGGTGAACACATTCGCAGCCCTTGATGTGCCATGCACTAAGGAGGCCATGGTTTGACGGGTTAACTCCCAGATAGGGGTAAAGGCGATGAGACCATAGCCTGGGTGTCAAAAGTCTTGCAAAAGTTAAATCGTGTTTCTTACCAGCATAGCCATTAGGGGGTTATTTAAATCCTTTCCGAGGTGCTGGACCGCGTCCTGTATGGAGCTACTCTCCTCCACCTTCCAATGGCAAAGGGCGTGCAGGAGTAGAACGCGGTTCTGTATGTCGAGTTGCTTATAGTCCTCTAAGCCATCCAGAGGGTTCTGTCTGAACCAGTGCCGCCACTTAAGCTTCACACGGTGCCACAGAGACCGCTGCCAGCTCTCTCTCCTATCGTTGGGGTGAAGCGAAGCATGTGAATGGATGAGATGGAGGAGCGGCAGCAAGACGGAGTTGCAGAGGAGCAGGCAAACGAATACTCGAGAGCTTGGCAAAGCGTATCTAGACCGTACATCTTGTCAAGAGAGTTCTCGTACGACTCCTTACACAGCCGTGCATGAACCTCAATCAGCAGCGCCGCCTGCTCAGAAGTAGAAGGTTGAGAGCAGATGGTCGAGTAAGAAGGTGTCGAATGGAACGGCCGTAAAAGGGTTGAGAAAGGCAAGACACCTCTCCTAACGTTACCTGCGGGCCCCAGCCGTTCTCGTAGTTCAGAAGTGCTTGTTCCAGGTCCTAATAAAGGCGACAGAAACCGGGAGTTGGTAAGTTAGAGAGCAATAGGTCATGAGGTCAGCCAGCTATCGGCCCCGGTTTAACAGTCACATATGAAGTCTTTAACAGATTATCACCGAGGTCTTGCTGCATAAAACGGTAACAAAGGTCAAGGCAAAGGTCCAACCCAGATTGTCCAAAGGCCAGTACGACCAGAAGTAGCCAAAGCTTCTGATGAAGAACAAGGAGGGTCCTGAAGGACCGACCCGTCTTAAAGGTGACATTGAGAAGACGGTGAGATAAAGGAAGAAAAGGAATACCTGTCTCGATATTTCAGGAAGCCTGAGCTGTTTCTTGAACGCATTCAGTACCATGACTACTTCTGCGAGCTCATACATACCACGGACTATGTCCAATGGAGAGCGGTCCTCATCTCTCTCTCGCCTGTCAGCTCCATCAAAGCAATACAGTGGCTTTCTGCTATCTGTAAACGTGATGAGGTCCTCCGCCCAATCTTGCATCTCTTCTTCTCCCTCTTTGGGTGACGGAGCTGAAGGTTTAAGGTCTTGTCTGTCCTGCAGCATCCCTTCTTCAGCCACTTCAGCGTCCATCTCCGTGGCTTCCTCTTCAAGACTGCAAACCGTACTTTGGGGCTTGACGTGTCCCATGAGCCCTTCCTTAGCTTGCACTGAGGCTAAACGCTTCCTCTCGTCCTCGGTTGCCTCCTCTTTTACGTTCGGTTTTCCTTCTTGTAGGCCAACACGGTGCCTGTCTTCGCTCTTGACGGCCGCAGCTTCAAGCTTGACATCTTTAAGCTCTGACTTTACCTCTCCCTGCCGTGGACCCCCACTACCTATCTTTCCTTTGTTCAAAGAATGCTCTGATGTCTGAGGTCTCTCCTTCTGTCCTTCCGCCTCTGGCTCTCCGACTCTCCTTAATCCAGTGCATCGGTTCCTAGCTTCCGGGCCACGTTGAAGCGTCCTTAACTCTTCAGTCCCTTCCCCTTGCTCCTGATCGGCTCTCTTCGTGCCCTGCTCCACTTCGGCATGACCCAATTTAGCGTCTTCGGCACTGTGGTTAAGCTGCTCCGACTGCTCTTCATTGCCTATTCTTTGTTGAGTCTTCGGTGCCTCCTCCCTCCTGCTCTCCTCCTTAGACCATTCTTCCGTCCGTGGCTGAAGGTTGTCAATCCGTTCCTGAGCATCTATCTCCGGCCTTCGCCCATTACTCTGGTAATCGCTGGCTTGGTTGGGGGCGCCCAGCTGGCCGTTATCAGAGTTAGTCGATTGGCGACTAGAGTTGGCCACCCCCTTGAAGTCCCTGTGCTCGCCCCTCTCTACTTCAGACGTTGGGCTGCGTTGTGCTGTCACTGGCAAAACATTGTCCCCTATATGCTCTTTGTCTAACCGTAGCCCAGAGGGTGGTCCCATGTTTGCCTCCTGGGCCAGGGAGTCGCTGCTAGTTGGACTCGTCTGTTCGCCCTCCATCGCTTACACTCTAGCTCTGCTGCTCAGCCGCGAGGACGCGAGCAGAGGTATGGATGGAGAAGGAGTACACCATTGACCTCGTCATTCTTCTCCTCTTTCATCATACTAACCTCATAACCCGATGGGACCAGGCATAGCGCCCGCCGAAAGCACCTGCTACCGACGGAGCCCTAACTAAAGCACCTGCTACCGACGGAGCCCTAACTAGAGCAAGAGAGACGCTGATGAACCTCTTCCGAGACGGAAGCCTGTTGGCCTTTTGTTTCGCTGCTTCTCCACTTTAACCTCTTGACTTAGGCCAGGCCCCTCACTAGCCGGGGGGGTGGTTGTCCTATGAACGGCTCTTGCTGCTGCAGTGACTTTTTCAACGCGTAAGGATGATGCCTCTTGCCTTCACTGGAGCTTCCGTGGTGCTTCTTGTGCCTTCTCGTACGGCCTGCGTCCATGGAAGGTGAGAGGCGAAGAACGCGCAGAAGCATGATGGATGATGGGAGAGTAGGGCAGCGCAGGGGCTAGAGCAAGACAGATAGACAGACAGAGAGGACCGAGGCAGGAGACAGAGGAGAAAAAGCAGGTAGGAGATGAGAGAAAGAAGGAAGTGGAAGATAGAGAGAGATAGACAGACAGAGATAGAAAGAGAGAGAGAGAGAGGAAGGAGTGAAAAGGGAGGGAACGCCAAACACACCAAAAGGTCAAGTTCCATCAGGAGGGAGGGGGGTGTAGTAATGCTTTCCCTTCACACAAGCCCTAGGGATAAGCTTGGATGGCATAGTGATACGCCACACACTTTCAAACCTATGGGACTCATGTCAAGATCCCTCAGATCTGATCAAGGGAGGGACCTCCTTTAGTTAATCATAGATTGATTGATCTTTATGATAACTGTTCCCTTGATGGATTGGTACGTAGGTCTCATTCAGGGTCTCATTCAAGGTGTCCAAGGTCCAAGGTCTCCTCAATCTCTCGTCTCTTTCGTCTCTTTCGTCTCTTTCTCACTCTCTCCATTCTCTCTCTGTCACTCACTCTCTTTCTCTCTCTCTCTCCCCCTCTGTATCTCTCTCTGTCTCTCTCTCTCTCTCTTTCTCTCTCTCTCTCTCACTCTCTCATGCTTTCTCTTGATAGTGACCACAACAGGGATGAACAAGGAGCTGTGAGGTGACTCAACAGATCTGCCACACATCGTTAAGTCGGGCGGAAGGAGGAAGCAGGAGATGAAGACGCTTTGGGATAGCAGCCATAGAAAGGTCTTCAGGAGTAAAGTCAAATCTTGGTGGAAAGCTCAAGCCAGCTAGAGCACAAGGATGATGCTTCTGAAACAGCTAGTCTAGGAGACTCCATCATACAACATAGCGTGTCTAGTTGCGCATGATTGTAGAAGAGGCACTATAAGCTGCTAAAAAAGGTGCTGCAGACTTTGAATAGAAGAGGAGAAGGACGTTGCTCAAACCAATAGTAGAACTATCTCGCTGACTTGCCCAATTGCCTGCGTGCTAAGCGCAATTGAGACTGTACTACTTCAACCCTTAACCATGACGACAGCAGGGTTGACACTGCACTGGAACCCGCGACTGGTTCACCTTCTCAAGGACAAGCTAACCAGTTTTGCACGGGCAGGTGCAGCCAGGCGAGCGCTACCTTGCTCCAGCCCAAAGCCCAGTCCACAAACCTCGTTTGGAGGCAGCCATCTCCTACAGTATCGATGGAGCAGTTCGCCTGGATCGTGGTCGCCCGGCACTTGTCGAAAGCGGCCCTTACTCTCCTCAACCGCAGGCTTCCTGCCAGAACTTCGTCCTAGTGAACTCGGACACAGATATCTCAGCACGGGTTCCGCGTCCAGCCGCCGAAGACCTAAGAAAAGGGTGACAGAGAACGGTGTAAAGACGAAACTCCAGCTTCAGGATGTTCTCGTCTACCAAGTAGAGAACAATAAGTTCGGCACTTTGCGCTTTGCTAACGGCGCAGTTGCACTTCAGTTCTGGACATCAGCGCTTGCATCTGGTATCTGGTTGTACAAAGACTTCAATCAAGTGGTGGCTGATCACGTCTTGCCTGAGGTATGACCTCGCAGACTATCGCTTTACCCACCATCTGCTGCTGCACGCACGTACCTTGTGTTCTACCCAAAATCTCCATCTCTCCGGTTTACGCTTGTAGTTGCGTCTACATCTGCTAGCATCTAATACTGAAGTTGCTAATAACTCCTCTCTACTAGCAAATTTTTCTTTGGGGTGCTTTTGGAGCAGCTTCGGGTACGTGCTACGAGCGACCAGGTCACTACCTTTTCAGACAGTAATCACGTTTTTTATCCTGCACAGCCATCCTCTTCGCCGGGCTCTCCTATGTGAACAAGCGTATCGCTACGAGTATCAAGGTGCGGGCATTTATCCCAGTAGTCTCGAGAAGAAAAAACGAAAGCGCCGGTGCGGCCCAGGACTTTCGACTGGAGTCGATAGCGGTAACAAATAATGCGCTTTTTTCTAAGCAGGAGCAAGTTATTCTAGCCAAAGGTAGTTGCCCTGATGAATGCGTCATCCTACGTCTTTCAGGCTTGCGTCTTCATTCTTTGCCTAGGGTATCTATCCGGCGTTTACCACTACAGTACCCTCATTCCCATTGTCGATTCCGCAGATATTGTTGGAGGCAGCATCCATCCGGAGGACCAGGATAGGCTATCGCGAATAAGGTTGAGTTCTGGTGATAGCCTCCTCCTCTACCTTCCCGGAGGAAATATCCGCGAAAAGACTATGTTGCGAAAGCTAGCGGACTTCGTAAACAGTCGCGTTCCTTCAGCCACAGAAGGTGACCAGACATCTGTAACACGACATCCCACTGCATAGAGAGGTGAGCCAGCACCATGACGATTTCAGCTGTTCCGGCAGACAGCAAACTAGGCTATTATTATCCCATGAAAGGGCACCGCCCACAGTACCACCAGCGTTGCTGATGGGATTGGCCCACTGGCTTCCGTAAGAGACACATTGTAGATGGAAGGGATGGAAAATAGGAAGTGAGCATTCTTTACCCACGTTGTACTTCAAGAGTGGTCTCTCTCCGCTGTGCTTTATGGTCGAGGCGGTTCCCTCTTGCACTCCTCTTCACCTCGATCGACAGCTAATTTCCTACACTTCCTATGTCTAGCAGACCTCTCTCTGAGACTCTACATATCCTATTCGATCTTGGTCTTGTTCTTACAGTCCTCGAAGACGGCTGTCCACTCGACTCTGCTGGCACCTCGTTACCTGGTGGAAGAGCGATCTTTGGTTTGCAGCGCGTACATCTAACGGGCATGTGAGGATGTCTTGATGTCTCACATCGAAGGGATGAAGGACAGAATGGCTTTTCACCACGAAAAGAATCAATTTGCATTCTGAAAGAATCAATGTCATTGATCTGTAATCTTAACAATAATCGCTATCAGTGTGGTAGTTACCATAGTCTGTAAGATGCTCTTCTCGAACCTGATCAACAAGAGGAGGAGATGATGATGGAGATACACTCAGGATGTCCATCATACAACGGCACGCTAGATAGAGATACATGGTATGAGACAGAGGGACGAAGAGATGTGGCGATAAGGTAAAAAAGAGATAGGAGGTTGTCAGAAAGAGTAGGATAGAGCTGCTCACCCAGAGCAGCTTCATCCGATAAGACACGTGGATTGTGCTCTTCATCTTCTATCATCGGCTGAAGGCCCTGCAGCTCAGTCTCTCTCTAACCTTTGTACGAGTGACTTCCCTTATGATAGAGCGTCCGACTGCCACGGGGAAAGCTCACACCACAGGTCTTTCTCCAGGTGACATCTGTCTTCTCCTCTTCGACGGAGGGAGGAAGTCTCGGCCCCAAATACTTGGGAGAAGCTCAGTCCTGGCATAATGCTAGTCTTCGTTGTAGCTGTCCTGCTGGTACGTTGGTATCAGATAGTACCATGGGTTACTGATGAGCTAAGCAGGCTTTCAGGTTGCAGTTGCGCCTGGCCACTGTCAGAGCGCCAGCAGCACGGATGGCCTCAGCTTGGGCAAAATCCGTGCAATGGCCGACACCGCCTTTATCAACAGTCAGGATGACGAGGTGCGTAGGTGAAGACGTGGAAGGGAGCACCGCGCCCTAGCTTATGAAAGTGCTGTGTAGGCCTACAAGCTATATTCTCAAGCTATATCGATGGACCCTAAGAATGAGAAGATGTACTATCAGGTATAGCAGCTTGAAGGCACGCGGCCCTACCTCTCTCTTACCATTGGCGAACGGTTGTCCGTCTCCCATCTCCCCCTGCAATCTCTTCGTGATTATCAGACCGAAAGAAAGTCCAGCGCTCACATCTTCTCCAAGATTCCATCTCTCTTCCACCTTCATCCCAATCGTTTGGCGTCCTGGTCCTTTCCCCGTTCACCCACCTCGATTGCTCTCTTTCCTGCGCTATCTCCTCCGCTTGTCTTGCTTTATCCTCAATCTTCGCAATGAGAGGTCGCGGCAGCTGGTGATACTAATGCGTCGGTCTCATGCTCTAGCGCTTTCGAGTTCTCCTCCGGCAAAGGAAGTTTAGCAAGGGAATCAAAGACCTTTCGTCTGCTATAGAGATCAATCCCAAGTTTGCTACAGTAAGTAAGCTGTGCTATCACCCGCTCTTTCCTTCCTCTCTTCTATCGCCATCATGACTATCCCCTATGTCGCTAGTCGTTCCTGTTTACCACTGGCCTCTTTCATTTCGATGTCATCTCTGTCTTAGGCATGTTCATCCGCTGGCTTTCTCTACAGCTCTCTCTACTATTTCCTAGTGTCTAACCCTAGTTCCCGGGCTAGGCCTACAACCAAAGAGGAAGGTTATTGAAGATGCTTGGGAATTGTGCAGAGGCCAAAGCTGACTTTGAAAAGTATCGCAGGTACTCCTGTCAGTCAACAGACTCCCACGATCTCTTGTCTTTGTGTTTGATCCTTCTTGTCTTGAGGTACTTCCGGGGTGCGCGGGGGCTGATTGACCCTTAGGTGAAGCGCCATGCCTAACGTTTCCAATGTTCTCCCATCGCGTGTCCCACTTTCCAATGCTCTATTAGTCTCGAAAGCAAAGCGTCAGTGGAGAAGGAGTTAGATGGTGCAAACCGCTGCATGAGTCATCTAGCAGCAGCCGAGCAAGCCCAAGCTAGAAATGATTATACCAGAGCTTACGCAGAGCTATCGGCAGTCCTGGAGGTAGCCACTAGTAGTGAGAAGCTTCTGCTGCATCGAGCCATGGTTAGGTATGAGCAAGAAACCCTCGACTCAATTCTTGAATAACTCGGCTCAATATGTCAATACCTTGCTCCTGAGCATTGGTGACCTTCCCTTATTGCTTTCATTTGCTTGTTCTACCTCCTCATGCCATCCACTGATGCGTCCCACAATCTAGCCATGCACTGGGTAACGTTTACGACATGCTGGAAGATACTCGGCAAGCTCTACGTTTGGACTCTTCTAATGTCCAGGCGCTGCAGCTCCGTGGCACAGCATTCTATGAGGTACATTCGCACTCGATTCGCACGTCTCTGTCGTCCCAGTCTGTTATATCCCACTTACTAAATGACTGCAACTGACCCTTCCTGCCTATTGGCTCTCCAGCTTGGGGATCAGGAATCACTGGTGAATGCCTTCAACGTTTATCGCAAGGCCCTGGTGTACGACCCAGACCACAAAGGTATCAGGGGCGAGTATCGAAAGGTAAAGACAGAGCTTTCTTTTTCGGAGTCCTCTTCCTGCACTGTTCCTTGATCTGGTACATCTTTCTTAGCTCTTGGTGTTTCCGGCCTCACACGTTTACATCTATTCACTAATAGACTTCTGGTCGCCTCATTTGTGCCCTCAGCTGAAGAAGCTGATCAAGCTCTTAGAAAATGGCAGGAAGGAGTTCGATAGTGGCAAGTAAGTGAGGTGCACCTTCGCTCAGTCAAGTGTACAGTTCCTGACGTAGCTCTCAGCTGTTTTATATTCATAACTTATCAATCCCGCCATCAGTGTCAGAACTTGCATACTATTGCTGTGTGGCAATAGCGCATACGCTCGGTTCAAAAGGGCATAACCTTCATCTAGCTAACCTGCTTTATTCTGGTTGTTGTAGGTACAAGGACGCTGTAGAGTCCTTTGAAGACGCTGCTTCCATTGACCCAAGCCACATGATGACTCAGCGTGAATGCCGGCTATTTATATGCAAGAGTCAAGTGAAACTCTCGCAGCCAAAGGATGCAAGAACTAACTGCCAAAAGGTGTTGCCATAGCTCTTCGCCTTTCGACAAGATACGCATCTCCTCCTCCAAGCCCAGTCCTACTCCCACTCCATAGCTCTTCGCCTCTCGACAAGATACGCATCTCCTCCTCCAAGCCCAGTCCTACTCCCACTCCTAGCACACCCCATCTCTGCTTGCGTCTGCGTAATCAGCATCGTGGTGCACAAAGAATTATAACGTTAACTTGGACTGCTCAGTCACGCCGCCGCTAATTTAGGCGGTTCCTTTTCTCAGGCTAACCTTTTCTGCCTTGCGCTTTATGCGCCATGGGGGTGCAGGTCTTAGACTTGGATCCCAACAATGCGCAGGCCCACGCCCAAATGGGAGAGGTTAGCATTCTACTGGAGGAATATGAGGAAGGCGTACGATGGTACAAGAGAGCAAGCGAACTCAACGAGCGGGATGAAGAGGTACACCAAAGCCCAGGGCAGCGTAATTTCTTTCATTGCCACTTTTACTTCTAATAATCGCGGACTGTGCTTACTGTAGCTATGTTCTGACTGTTCCTTCCCTTAGCAACCCGCATCTGAAAGGCGAAAGCCTTCCTTCTGCTATCTCTTGCACTGAGTCTGTGGCCTATAATGTCTTCACACTTGCTCTCTTCCTGTGGATGACGCTTAGATACAAGAAGGGCTTCGAAGGGCTGAGGCTGCGCTGAAACAGAGCAAGAACAAAGATTACTATAAGATCCTTGGTAAGTGTCTGCGACTAAGATCGAAAGGAGATATGCAGGAACCACAAGAGGATAGCTTTAGAGGGACAGGAAGAGTTGCTCTTCTTACCATCAGCTACACCTTTAGGTGTATCGCGCAGTGCCAGTCAGAAGGAAATCAAGAGTGCTTATCGCAAGATGGCTCTTAAATGGCACCCAGATAGGACTCAGGAGGTAAGAAGCATAAATTCTAGGTTGTCAATAGTCGGTAGAAGATCAGGATGACGATCCAAATCTGCGTCCTTGTCGTTGCACAGGAGGAGAAAGAAAAGGCAGAAAGGATGTTCCAGGATCTGTCTGAAGCTTATGAAGTGCTTTCCAATGAAGGTCAGCGCGATGAACAAGTCTTTTGCCCGCCAGGCGCTCTTCAGCTTTATGTTTCCTACCTTGTCCACGATTTTACCGTCTCTGAACGTTTGAGCGAACTTCTAAAGTCTTGTCTGCTCTTCATCTCGCATCGGCAGAAACCAAGGCAAAGTACGACCGAGGTGAAGATGTATTCCAGCCAGATCAGCAACGAAGGGGACATGGTTTCCACGGGCATCCTTTCTTTCATGGTGGCCAACAGTTCCATTTTAGCTTTGGTTTCTAGTTTGACAGATACAGTAAAAAGACATCAATGTCCTCTATGCGTCCTCTTTCTCTCTTCTCTCCCTTCGCTTTGAGTCTCTGTCCCATCACGCGTCTTTACTACTCTCTCTTTGTCTTTACTTCTCTCTTCAAAACCAGCAGCACATTTTACATAAACGGCTATCAGTTGTCAGGAGAAAAATCCAATTCTAGCCTTTCTTTCTTCTCGCAAAGCTTTTCTTTTTTTGCCCTGTCTTCTGACTTCCTCCCCTGTCTCTCTATCTCGAGCTTACACTTCTTTCCTTTCTGTCTCTACGCTCATCTCACTGCACGCCTCTGCAGACCACATGCTTTCTCCTTCAGACGGTTCTGACAGCATCGTCGCGTCTCTCTCTTTTGCACTGCCTCGCAATAAGGATTGGTATATGATCTCGATCAGCCGTTAGCTTAACTTATCCTTGATCCTGTTCAAGCTTACACTTATGTAGTCCCTTGCGCTAGATTCAGAGTTCAAGGTCTTGGTCGCCAGATCTATTAAGCCTTGAGAATCCAAGCCAGAGTCTCCTTGAATATGAAAATCTCTAACTGAGAGTCAACATTTTTGTCTGGCTGTACAATCCCACCGCTAATAAGCTATGAAGCACTCATCTTCGCAATCTGTCAAAAAGCAATAATGAGGCTCACATAGCCAAGTTCCAGCCATCTCCATCGCCTCTATCACTTGCTATTCCAATAACCTGGAAAACAAACTTACTATTTCCGTAACATGCAAGTGCCATGACTCTTCTAAAGTGCCAATGACAGATCTCAACCGCGCTGCTGCTGATGATGAATAGAGTGTTCCTCCACCACTAGCAGCGTCAACTACAGCAGTGTCAAGGGTCAATCCTACTACCACTTCCGTCTTGGATATCGCTTTAGATGCTTTGCATGCACATGGACTTGTCCGTGGTGCTTCCATTTCTTCCCACTGTGCCACCTGTGGATGGGCCTGGTAGGCTGGACTATGTTTGGTGGCCTCCGATGATGACGAGGCTTTCGCAGAGTGGAAAGTCCACCTATCGCATACTCTGCAGCTTCGGAATGAAGTGATCCATAAGTCACTCGTCTTTCTGTCAGCACTGGTTCTTCTCTGCGCTATTGGCATCTCTTCCCCCGTTCTTACATTGAAAGCTTTCTTGAGACTAGCTGCTGAAGTCTCATATATCCAATGCAGCAGGTCATTCCAGCTCCGAAGCAGAGCGAGAAAGAGTAGAGACGTCCCAATGACCAGTGCTCGTAGAAAGAAGACACACAGGGATCAGGGTAAGGCTTTACCGGCCAGATCAGATTCTCGGACGGCTCTCAACATTCTTCCCCATCTCCAAGGAGCAGTAGGTCCCGCATCGTCAGTAAGGTTGCCAAATGCTTTAGTGCCTTTTACTCTGGGCCTTTGAGGCCGTGGCCAAAGGACGCCGTCATTTGGGAGGAAGCGAAGCGTTTCCCAGCTCTAAGCGCCGTCCTCCCAACCATTATTCCTAGATGTTGCGGGTGATGATGTCGCCACCCTATTCTCTACGCTGGTGTGTTCAGACGGAGGTAATATCCCTACAGCAATAGAATCATTCAGTCCCACACCGTCTTCCAGCCGTCGTTCACCTTTGTCAGCAGGAGAGGTAAACGAACGAGGCATGTGTTTAGCTCTCGCTTCTGCCAAAGGCGTCAGCGTACACTCTCTATCTCCGACCACAGAAGGACGAGGAATCTGAGAAGTACTTTGTCTTTTCTCAGCATCTACCGCGACAGACAAGGGATCACCCCTCGGCGCAGGACTTCTACTTGCTAGCGACCGAGGTGAATGACATCTTTCTTTCTATCCGTCATCAATTCTCATGTGCCTGGCCAGGGCTTTCTTCGGAGTGTGAGTTCCTCGGCTCAACACTTTTGACAAGTTCTCAGTTCTGACCTAACTCTTGAGGAGTGAGTATGTCTAACCCTTTCTGGAGCCATCTAAGTGAAAGATGCGTCGTTTGAGCTTCCCACCTTGGCCAAACTTGCGGATGATGGGAAACCCAGACGACGCACAGAGAACTATCGTGACCTTGCCGAAACCATCGACTTATCCAAGCTCTGCGCAATCCCAAGAGCGAGTCTCCGTTAAAATCAATCTGAAAATCTTCGACTGATGAGGAATCAGTGTTACACGCTATGGGACCTGCGCGAATAACCTCTAACGGTCAGCACCGGCGCCAAGCGATACCTTTGCTGATGATGCTTTCCCTCTAAACCTCTACTTTCTACCAGTTCTAATCTCAAGGTAGTACTCCTTGCAAGAGGCAAGGTAAGTTAGGGACAACGCTGTGGAGCTTCTGAGATGGTGATCTAGGAGCAAGAAGCTGGCAGGAAGAAGCTGGCAGGCCGCATGCGGACGGCAGAGCGCAGGAGGAAGAGGCACACAGAATCATCTCTCAGCGATTGCCTCTCTTCCGAAGAAGAGCTGGCTGCCTGGAGCACTTTGGACCCGGCACGGTTGAAGGCGACAACTCTTGCCTCAGCGGGGGAGCGCCATGCCGTCGTTACTCTACTCTTGGGGCTCAGGTACGGTGCCAGAGGGCTCGTACGGCGGTACTCTTCAGATACCTGTAGATTAACTGCGATGCGCTTGCTTAGGCGGCAATGGTGCGCTGGGCTTGGGCCATTTGGAGGACGTGTCATCCCCTACCATTGTGCCCCTGGTAAGCAGTATGCCTTACTGTCAGGCTGTATCTCACCCCTGCCCATTTGTCATAACCTCTTCGATCCAACATTCATCCAGCATCTACCCTGAATATCACATCGTGACCTTAGGATCTCACCTGTCCTACATGCCCGTTCCTCACTACCTGTTTGGTATCCCCGCCCTCTTGAACTTACTCATCTTCCCTGCCCTTTTCCGTAGCCCATCGAGACCGAACTGACTGGGATCTGGACCAGTGGCTGTCATACCTTGGGTGAGTGCCGATAAGTGGGAGATACGCAGAAAGAGTGCTTCTCAAGAAAGAAGTGTAGGCAAGACAGGAGCGCAACCCCCTCGAACAGGTTTCTAATCAGAGGACCTAGCTGTGACAGGTGATAAGAGGAGACTGTTTGCATGGGGAGAGAACCTCTTGGGCCAAATAGGAGACGAGAAGGGAGCCGAAAGAGTCCTCGTCGCAACCTGCGTGATCACTTCAAGGCCTGAGGTCGTTTGCTTCATTTTCCTTCTCCTGCTGAACCGTTGTCCACGAATCTTCTTCCAAGATCCGCTTACGGATAACTTTGCTACCCTCTCCTCCTCTCGGGTTCCAGCTCTTTGGGCACGCTCTATTCCTGTTTCCCCGGCCCTAATAATCCTCCACTATTCTGTGGCAGCTGAGATGTTCCTCGCCCTCTTTCGGGCATTTCATCTGCTAGGACCCAACCTTTCGAGTTCAGGCAGTAGCTTGTGGCTGGCAGCATTCTTTGCTCGCCGTGACAAAAGACGACGGTCAGGTCGCGGTCTATATGAGTGGAAAGGGAACCCCTAAAGCGAAGCATGAGTCTAGACCCGAGCCTCTTCCTACCGGTATGTAGCACTTCTCTGTTAGTCTTCCATGAGCTCTCCTGGACCTTCGCTATCTTGCATTGTCTCCGCTACATCCGCAGCCGAACTTCGTGGTCGGGATTTCTTCTAGATGTATGCTATTGTGCTTTCTTTGTTTTACTTGCAGACGCCCCTGCCTCCGCGCCAATAAATGCACTTGGCCTATTCCTTCAGGTGAAGTTTCTCTTAAGTTTCATTGTAGTTCTATCCTTAAGCGCTTAGCCTGCGCCATCAGCGATAGATGCTGCTTACCTCTTTGCTGCGTATCGTTTTAGTTTGGAGGAAGGTGCCATACCCTATATCGAACAGCGGTAGGCGCCAGATCTTGACTATAGCTTGTGGATGGAAGCACAGTCTGGTCAGCACGTCAGACGGTGAGGTGAGGCGTCCCGATAGCGTAGGCTTGGTGTGATGCTTTTCAAGGACTTCTTAGGCTGCGGCAGAGAACAGCCAGAGCAAAGAGATCCCATAGAATGTCGAGAGGAATGGAATCAACTGATACCATGGGTAAAAGCTACAGGGAGTAAGACGAGGAGTTTCAGTTGACACCCAGAGGGATAAAGTTTTAGAGTATGCCCTGTCGGCCTGACTGCTGCTCCACAGGTGGTGGGCTGGGGAGGGAACCAAAAAGGGCAGCTGGGAGTCGACCCGAGAGTGTTTGGGGAAGTGGCTTCAGCAGACCCAATACTAGTGGAGACTTTGAAAGGAAAGACAGTTTGCAAAGTCTTCTGCGGATGGGAACATTCAGGCGCTATTAGTGATGCTGGGGAGGTGAGTGGTCCCTAAACAATAGTTGTTGTGCCAAGATGTGTGGATAGTGCTATAATGCTTGGATCTTTTGGCACATGGTCCTTCTACATCTCTCTTTTGATAACTCTCTTTCCAACTGCTAGCTTTCAGCTGTTTTAGTCCATATTGACTCGGATCCTCCACTCATGGCCACTGATAATACGTCCGAAGGTTTATGTGTGGGGTAGCAACAAGTTTGAACAGCTCTCGTTGTCTCCTCATGTAAGAGCCGTCTACGTCTTATCAATGAGGCTTAGCTTGAGCCTTAGTAGTTCCGTCAGGGAGAAAGACCTGAGGTGCGGGTGAGGGCAACGCATGTGCCGCAGAAAATGACCTTCTCCAGGGAAGACAGAGTGCACATCATTGAGGTTCGTCCCTAACCTAACTGCTTTTCGTAGCTCGCTTTACTCCTAATGCTCAAAATATGAGGGTAGTGAGCGGAACTGCCTCGCGGCTTTTCCCTTGACAAGTACAACAACCACGTCCCTTGGGTCTCTCTCTCCATCCGTATAGGCTTTAGCTCTCTGTTTCTCTCCTTTAATATAACGCGGACGGTCGCCAAGTATTGACCCTCTCCTATTTTGTCTTCCTCCAGGCGCGTAGTGGCTGGGATCACATTGTCTGTTTGGACAGTGCGAAGCGCGTTTGGAGTTGGGGAAGAGGTGATTTGGGCCAGCTTGGTAAGACCCTGGCCTGGCTGTTAGCCCGTTGTTCTTTTAATGATCTCTCCGCTGTCCATTCGGATATGTTGCGTCTCATCCCATTGTTCCTCTGCTCTATATATACGTATAATATAGATACCTCTTCCCCATTTTCTCTGCTGAAGATTGAACATATGACTTAGGAATCGGGAGCGCAGTTTCCTGCCGCAGCCCACAGCTCGTCACTGAACTCTTGAGTCAAAATACTCTTACTCTGTCGTGCGGCTCCCATCACACCCTGGCAGGCAAGAACGAATAGCCCAAGAGGTGCTGAGGTCAGCCACACCACTCACTTTCTCCTTCCAGGGACGGCAGACGGCAGAGTGTTTAGCTGGGGATGGAATGAGCACGGCAATCTCGGTAGGATGGTGGATCTGAGTACTTCACACGCGTTAGGCCTTCTCTCAAAAACGCTCTGGGTTTTGCTTCGCTCCGTCCTTCATTACTTCCGTCGCCCTTTCTGGAACCTCCTCTTTGTTGGAGCGGAAACCCTATTCACCTAGATTGCTGGTTCTTCAACCCTCATTCTAACAGAGTCTGGTCCTCTTTCTAATGATTGCTCTTAGGCTATGGAGAGTCGTCGGACGCGATATCATCTCTTCCAAAAGAAGTATCATTTCCCCAATCCGTGGTGCATAAGAGCCTTATCAGTCTGGAGGCTGGGGCAGCCGCATCCTTCGCTCTTTTCGCCATCTAAAGGCTCTCGCATGGGGGAGGACTGCAGTCTTACCACAATTGAACATCAGCAATGGACAACAAATAGTGGATGCACCACTTAGTAGCTAGAGGCAGAAGGCGATATCTCTGCAAGCTCCCTCTCTAATTTAGCAATCTGCTCAGCTCTAGCGATTGTGGAAGCGGAGAAATCGCCCATGCTTTGTACAGAGATGAAAACAAAGAAGACAAACAGACTAGAGATCGGAGGGACTTCCCACAGAAGCTGCAGCGTAACAGTACTGCGTCCCCAGGCGCCAGTGCGGCACCCCAAAGAAGAACGCTCCCTATGGTAAGCGCGATCACAGCCTCTCTTCCTCTTCCTTGCCTGAGATACCGCCAGAGAAGGACGACCGACGCCGCTGAGGTCATCTGGCATAGCAGAACAGAGGCAAGCACCCCAAAGTTCTCTAAAGGCCTAGTGGACAGCGTCTTCCACGTTATGAAGGCCACATATAGCAGTATTGCCCAGCATAAATAACTAAGAAATGTCTGTCATAGTGCGTTAAAACGTGACAAGCTCCAGAAAGTGCTTGTTGGCTTACCGTCCATTGGCCAATGAAGACATCCGTCTGAACCTTTGATGCTTGCAGATGGTCTAGGTAAAAGGGAAAGATGCGATGCCCTTAGATGCCGCAGCGGTAAAGCAACTATCAAAAAGCACACCTTCCAACGTCTGTGATGAGGCTAACGTCTCGATGTCCTTCTCCCTTTGAGCTGCTCTTCTCCGTCGTGACCGTAGGCCCATTTCGCTAAAGGAAGGACCTCGGCTTCCGTGGCCCTTCTGCAAATGCAACTCCTCCTACTGGCTGTAGCTATAAAGAGCCGTCAGACCAGTCCACTAAAAAGAGAGTGTTACGAAGTCCTCAATGCCCCTCGTCTGACTCCTTTGCCTGCTGAGCTCTGTGTGTCTTGAAAACTCTGTACAGAAAGCTCCATCTGGATCTGCAGCTCTACTTCACGCCCTCCCTTCTGATTCTGACGCTTACCTGTCCGTTACTGACTCTGAAGGGTTGGGCGTTAGCGGTACACCCCATTAAAGGTAGCGGGTAACCGTCATACGAAAGAGCCAGACAAGAGAATGGAAGCAAATGAGACAGAACGACGGAGACAGTGTCAAAGAGATACTTCTAGATGGTGACGCAGATAAGCCAGATTCTCCAATGATGTCCTCATTACAAATCGAGACAGAGATCGAGACAGAATGGGAGAGAGGTATAACAAATACCCCTCCATTCTCAAGAGACAGAGAAATGTCTCCAAAGGAACGTCTCACACGTGTTGACGGCAGAGAAAGGTAAGAACTCACATCTGCGGCCGGGTGATGATAGAGAAACTGATGGCAGACCACGGGTAGCACTGAAGGGGCATTCGGCCAGACTGTAAGAGAGAAGACGAAGAGCAGGGAGGAGCCGAGGACTGGGTGTGAGAAGGAAGAGAAACAGAAGACGCGCAGTGCAGCCGAAGTGCGCCGAAAGTGCTGTGTGCTTCCGTTTGGGACCCAACGAAGCAGGAAGACTCCACCACGGTTACGGATGTCTTTCTATGGGTCTTCATAGGCAGCCCGCACCATTCCTTTGTGTGCGATGCTTCCCCCTCATTCGACTAATTGGCATAGGCCAACAGGCCGGTTTGATGATTGAAGTGGGCCCAGGAACAAGGTGCACGGAGTCATGAGCCAGAGGTAGGAGACCCATTGTTAAGGCTCTTCTTACCATATAGTATCGTCTCTTAGTCAGCTTCTTTCCAAACTATGTGGGCGTACGGCCTTTGCCATCAGAGCTCCAACCCCCCCGTCCACACCTGTTGAAGGAGGGGTGCAATGGGACACTTCTTCGTTCGCCATCCCTGGCTCAGCAGAGCTCATGCAAGAGCTCATGACAAACGGTAGCTCTGGCCTGGCTGAGAGCCTACGCAAATCTCCCTTGTTTATGAGGCCTCCCCTATCCCAAAATGCAGAGGCGAAGAGTCCTCCCTTCATGGCGCTTGACCCACGATTCTCTCCTTCTCTTTCGCCACAAAAGGAAGGGAGGGAGGAAGTGCCTCATCTCGGCCTGTCTTTTGCTGACTTTGGAAGGCACATACAAGAGAAAGATAAGGGCAAAGACAGAGAAGATGTGAGAGCCTTCCCAACATCCTTTTTCTCAAGAGAAGCGAGCGATGCCGACTCTTCCATAGTAAGGGAAGAAGTGGGACGGCCTCGAACTGCGTCAATGGAGGATAAGAACTATGGACTAGATGAACGACAGGTAAGTACGCGACTGCTGATCGCTTAGGGGGGGNNNNTCTTCCTTCTAGTGCTCATCTCCATTGGCACCTCTTCACCTATGTGATATCTGTGTGGGCTCTGGTATACGGCGAGGGGTGACCCCATTGCTCCTCTTCCTTTCTGCCTGCGCAGCATCAGGGGGTACTCTCGTCTCTGTACTCTGATTTATTCAACGCCCTTACGATGCCTCCCACGTCTCCTTACGGGTTGCCTCTCCTTGTATGCGCCACGGGGCAGACGCTCCTCGCTGATCTCAACTGTACTATTTGAAAGCCCCGAATATGTCTCTCTCTCCTCTTTCCTCTAAAGCTCTGCGAACCTTGTCTTAAAAGTCCACTCTTTTGCCCACGTCTTACCTTGTACTCTCTCTCTGGTCCTCCGGGCATGATCCGGGTATAGGTCTTGATTATCATTCTGCTGGCGCAGATTTGCGGGTTCTATGATCCCACCCCGAAGACATTTGTCCTAACTGTCCTTCGCTTCTATGACTCTGGGGTCATCGACTCCATCCAATTTCTGTTTGACCTTGGATTGCTGCCTGTGCACTTTGCTCCTCCTCCTGCTTCAAGAAATGGAGGTGACAGAGCTGAGACATCAGGGAGAAGTGATGGGATAGAGAAAAGGATTGGGGCTCAGCTAGTGGAGAGGAATGGCAGGCCTCCTGTCACGCATACCTTTATCACCATGATCAAGGCAGCGATAGAGGAGGATGCCGTCTCTTTCCAGGGCATAGAGCCTCTCAATATGTCTCGATATCAGAGGTAGGCACTCCAATTTATGCTTTCTGCCTTCTGGCTCCTTTACTCTCCCCGTAACTGTTCCCTTCCCGCTTCTCCTTTATTCGACACGATGTCTTTCGTAGCCTTGTTGGACCGCAGCGTTCTGCTCTTCCATCTCAGTTCCATAATAGTCACGTACTTCCCTTCCTGTAGCCCGCCATATTGTAATGCTCTATCCTCGCTTTTTAGCACTATACATCCGTATAACTTTTATGCCGTTCAGAGAGTTTGAGGAGCTGGAGCCTTTAGGTCGAGGAGGGTTCGGCTCTGTTCACGTGGCAAAGCATCGGCTGGATAGCAACCTCTACGCTATCAAGAAAATCTCGTTCCTTAATAGAGGGTACGACGCACATGAAATAGGAGGAGATGCAGGACGATGAGAGAAATAACAGGCTAACGGACATAGTTTACTCAGAGCGAGGGTCCGTCCAAGGAGAAAGTGCTTTGACAGAAAAGAGGGTGGAATTGAGAGCTGGTAGTACGAGAATTAGGACTGCAGGAGCTTGATATGCATCCCTCCTTTGGTCTTTTTGCTCCAGGTATTCTTCACCCCTCGTTCAGCGAGTTCTAAGGGAAGTTCAATGCCTTGCATCCTTGGACCATGCAAATGTAAACCGCTACTATTCGGCTTGGCTCGAGCCGACGTGGCTACCATCTGCTTCTCAGAGGCCACCGACTGGAAACGTGAGAGAAGGTAAAAATTCACAGTACAGAGAACGAAAAGACCTCGGCCGCAGAGACGTACATAATGGGAGTAAGGTGATGGTTAGACCAAATATGACAATAGCATCCAGCAAGCGAGCAAAAGCTTGAAGGATTGTTTGTGGGGCGGCAAACCGGAGATGAAGAATGGTTCCTCATCTGCTTCTTCCACGCTCGTGAAGTGTCCTCAAGCATGGAGGCTTTGGAAGCACCTGGAGATCTCGTGGTGCCGGCTAAGGAACAAAGAATGTTGGTGGCGGACTTGGACAAAGTGGTGAGGACATTCCCTGGCTCCCTTTTCCTCCACTTTGGGCTTCTGCTGCCAGTGTATTGTCTGCTAACACTTTCGACGAAGAAACTTCTTGTAATCTCTCCTTTGATTGTCCGGGATCTGCGATCGTCCATGGACTGCGTTTAATATCTCGATGGCTCGCCTCGCGATTTTCTGTTCTAGGTGTATACAGAAGTACACAAAAGAATTCGACGCGTGGAGAGCGCCGAGACTTTGTTCTTTCCCGACGGACCTCGAGGAGGAAGGAGAAGAGGAAGGAGGGCCGTGGGTCTCGCCAACAGATTGGTCCTCCCCCCGCCGCACCATTTTTGGAGACAAAGGTTAGTTTATATGTTGATGGAACTCCAGACCGCTGGAATTAGCAATCAGACCCAGGAGGAAGGAATGAGATGACGTCGCAAACGGAGAACGGTGCGCCACTCACAATAGGAGGCGTGGATGCTGAAAAATCCACCAATAGGCAGAATAGCGAGTGGAGGGAGAACTCAGCTTCCTGCTTGTAAGAACGCGATAGTCTCTAAGCATTGTTTCATCAGGACGCTAGACAAAGACCGGGACTCTTCCTGGGACGTCCGCACTGTAGACAGCTATGACAGCGCGTATGACCGAGATGAAGATTGTCAGTTTCTCTTCAGGAGATCCGTGGAAAGTGACTTCACGGAGGATCTGGAGGGCAAGAAAGAAGGAAGGATAATTTTTGATCAAGAGCAGGAAGAAACGAAGGGTGACGAGGAGGTAACAGCTCAGCAGGAGTTGGAAGGCCGACAAACCGCTTTAGAGCATCACAACTTAGAGGGCAGTGATGACAATCAGAACATTGAAGAAGTCAATCGCCTCCAAAACTTCAGGTGAGTTCATCAGGTCTAATGAGGCTCTAGGTGGGTTTTCCTCCTCGCTGCAGTCATGTACATTCCATTGACCCGTATTCGCAACGGGCGATTGCTTCCGAGATAACTCCGCTCCTCCCCAGTCATAAAGGCGAACCTTGTGCCGGTCTGGCTTTTGGCACTTCTTTTCAATACAATGTAACTCTGTACATACAAATGTCATTGTGTGAGCGTCGGACTCTCCATGTACGCAATTGGCTGCTGTCTTCGGTCTTCTGTTCAGTCCCGCCATTAGGGTCTTTTCATTAACTGGTGGTTTCTTCGAGGGCCTGGTGCTTTCTTCCCCTCACAGTTGCATGGGCTTTTTCGGTACTTACTGTCTTGGGTCAATAATCTTTGTCTGACTATGTAGGACTGGTTGGACGAGCGGAATCGTGATGGCCAGTGCGCGGTAGACCATCTACTTTCGCTGAAGTTCTTCAAGCAGCTAGTCAAGGGCCTCAAACACATCCACTCGCGAAGTATTATCCATCGAGACCTTAAACCCGCCAACGTGTTCATTGGGACGGACGGAGTCCTCAAGATTGGGGACTTTGGGCTGTCGAAGCTGCTGAGTACTAGTCTTTCGGATGGTGGGCCATCTGTCTTCCTCCTACCATCTCTCTTGCTGAAAGTGCCTATTAGTCTCCCTTATGAGCGTATTTGTCCTCCATTTCCACTAGTACACATGGACCATGCTTGAGACGCCTGTCCTCACTATCAACTGGTCAACTGTCCTGCCCTTACGATTGTTCCTCCACTAATGTGTGTTGGGGACGCACTCCTCTTTGCGTAGATCTTGAACTGGATAGCAGGGGCTACCCTATCGTTGAAGGAGAGGATCACACTATTGGTAAGCAGTTACAAGGCAGGGAAGACTTTTATTACGCGGCACTGGGCAACTGGATGGTTATGCGGATAGGATCTCTCTTTCCTTGCCAGCTATCTAGCTTTTGCCTAGCTCTCAGCTCTCCCCCTCCAGTCTCTGTCGATGTCTCATATAACCTCCAACATTGGCAGGTGTGGGCACACAATCCTATATGTCTCCTGAACAGACAATAGGGGCACAGTACAGCTGTCTCTCTGACATCTACAGTCTGGGTCTCATCCTCGTTGAGCTCTTTGTCGCCTTTCCTACGCGTATGGAGCGTGCGAACTGCTTCAGAGATCTTAGAGGGCAGAGACCGGTCATACCTGAGGTAAACAGCGTTTCCTTGTGGTCTCCTCGCAGCTACGTGGATGGATTGGCGTACACTTGCCCTAAGATCCGCGCTGGTCTAACGAGCATTCCTTCTGCTTTGTTGGCTAGCATGGGTGCTGCTATTGTCTCCATTGGTGGCACTAGATGTGCCCTATCTTTCCGCGTTGCTTGCTTAATAGCCTACGACTCCTTCTTTTTTTCCTCTCTATCTCTCTACAAAGTGGTATCCTGCTAGATTTGCACTATGTCACCTTGGTACATAGACTTTACTTCTCCGTTCCTGGACTCTCGCCATTCGCACCCAACTTTTTATTTCTGGTCTCTTGTTGTTATTCTCCAACCTTGTAGGTGATGAGACAGGATTTTCCAGCAATGGCGGAGATAGCACAGCAGATGCTGTCCCCGAACCCTTCGGAACGGCCCTCCGCTGCTCAACTTCTATGCTGTGGGCCTCTGAAGGAGAAAAGTGAGAGAATTCAGCTTTTGCAGAACGAGGTGCAGAAGCGAGACGCGAGGTTACAAGAGCAGGAGAGTATAATAGAGGAGCTCAGGAAACAGCTTGCAGAACTTAGCGGCACCGCAGCTCATGCCCTGACCCCACACTAATCAATCGCGGAGTGATCAACACTCTCAGCATCAGATAGAGGATAATAACGAGGCGGATCACCCTCGTCTGCCAAGTAAAATGTTAAAATACATGGTCCGACTCATGATGTTAACGCGAATTTTCTTGTTGTCCCCTTTGACATTCCCAAAGACGCTTATGACGGGGTTATCCTCTTCAAACTATGGCAATGTCCTTCGCTGGCATCAACATCAAGAGTCAAGAGAAACGCGCAGTGACTTCTTCTTGAGCTCTCTTTCTTGGTCTCTGGACGGATGAGACTTCCTGGCGGTGAGGCGAATCTTTCTGCCTGCATTTCCATTATTGAGAAGTGTGTATCCTTTCAATGAATGGAGCTCACAAGAACGCCGTTTTGCCTTCAGCATACCTAGGAATCTATGGTAAGTAGAGCCAAAACAATGTTTTTGTTTTTATAAGCAAGGGCTAGATTCACCAACGGTGAGTGGGGGAGAGAAGCGCTACCCCCTTCCGCCAATATTCTTTCGGTGGCGTCGCAGACCCCGATGGGCTGGGGGTAGAATCAGAATCAGAAGGATCTTCAAGCCGTGTAGGTGCGACATTCTGCCCATAACCGTGCAGCTGCTTTTTTGGAGCTCACTGAAGGAGTGCCAGGCCTTGTCCAGTGCCAAAAAGCTCAGCCTCGACAGCTCATCATTGCGGCATTTGCTTCCACGTCCACGAGGACCAAGTCTTTCTCTGCTTTTCGCCGTATCTGATACGGTCGTACGCCCGCTTTGTGGTGTTTGGATGGGCAGCCAATAGGCAGCTTACCGAGCCATACGGCCCAGCTCTGTCCGCTTTGCATTTTAAGCATGCAGATGCCGTAGACAAAGAGAGCGGTAGTGAGAGTGGTGATGACTGCTGTCTCTGGTCTCTACGAGTTTGCTCAGAAGCATCACTTGCAGCCACCCGCGTTCTCGTTCACCCAGGAGATTGAAATAGATACTATCTATTGGCTCTGTCAAGCCACTTTTCCGGGACTGGCTTTGTCTGCTTCGAGCGCAGCGTGCCCTAGCAAGCAAGCTGCCAAGCTTGAAGCTGCCAGCTTCCTTCTGGAGATGCTTCCCCAAAAAAGAACCCTACCGGGAACTGGAGTTGTGCGTGGTGGAGGTGGAGAGAGAGAAGAGGAAGACGCTTCGGCGATCTCTAAGCTCTATCAGTTCGCACAGGCGAGGGCTATTTCCCCGCCAGAGTTCTCCTGCTTACCTGGCCCCAGCTTTTCTACACACTTTCCTAGCTGGCAGTGTTCTGTCTCTTTGCCTAGAGCACCAGGAGGCGGTTCTCTAATTGTGAAAGGAGGAGAAAGACCAAGCAAACAGAGTGCCAAGGCCGCTGCTGCATCTGAGATGTGGACGCTTCTCCACTCTAGAAGGGCGAGCTCTTCTTCTTCCTCGGAAGTTACCACTGCTCTTTCTCCCTTAACCCATGGAAACGGGACGCAACGTTCTTCTCTATTCAGAGAGTTAGACCATGTCACGCAAGAGGAGGGAGAACTACGAAGCTCTTCCGTCCCGCAGCAGAGCCCCGTTAGCCAGGTCATGCACTTCACACAGATGCACAATTTGAGAGCCCCCACGTGTGACTATAGGATTGGACCCAACCCTCTAGGACTTACGCCTTTGCATCAGTGTATCATGTCCTTAACATTAATCAGGGAAGGGAGAAGTGGTCTAGACCTAGGAGGAAATGGGAGCCCTTTAACAAATGGAGCAACCGTGATATCGGCAACGAGTGGCTTTCATAGCACTAAACGAAAGGCAAAGGAAGAAGCTGCGTCAAAGCTTCTTGAAGAACTTACTCGGCACCAAGAAGGATCGGTGCACGAAGAGTCTCCGACGGTCGCATCTTCTATTAGAGCTGGAGAAGTGCTCCCGTCATCTTCTGCTATTATCAGGAGAGAGACTGTCTCCAGAGACATGTCCCGCAGACTTCAAAGAACCAGTTATAGCGTGGCAGTGGAGAGAGTGGAAACCGACGTGGGATTTGTAGCTCGAGCCTCCTTCTCCTCTCTTTTTGCCGAGGGAACAGGTCGGTCCAAGAGCCACGCCCAAGAAGCTGCCTTGTCAGCTCTGGAAGCAAAGGTCTCAATCCAAGAAGGCAAAGAAACGGAAGAGGAAGGTAAAGGGAGCTGCTGCGAGGGGGGTAAGCAAAGAGGGAATGAGAAGAGAGAGCAATGAGAAAGGGTTGGACACCAAGCAACGGAGAGGAGGAAAAATCAGCGTTGCTGGATTCGTGACTCCGCTTTCTACTCTGATGGTTGCCGATGTACAGTGCTATCTCAGTTGGTTCTTCCGGCTTGCATCTTACAAGTCTCATACCTGCTCTAACTATGCCTACGACCGAGCTCCGCCGTCCATGATGTACATTCTGATCTATCCTGGAGCCTTGATTCGAGTATCTTCCTTTTACTCTCTCCCTCTCTCTCTCTCTACTCACTCTTCTTTTGTTTCTCGCTTCATCTTTCTGCATCACTTCCTTCCTATACCTTATGTGGTAGGGCCTCCAGCTCCATTCGAAGAACGCCCGTACCAGACTGAGCTTGTCGGGATGGCCCTCCGTCGAAACCTTATAGTCTTCCTACCTACGGGCACAGGGAAGACGTTTATTGCCATTCAGACAATCAACAGGCTGGCAGACGAGGAGAAGCGTGCTCCAAGAAAAGTGATGATGGATGGCTCTCTCTCTTTCTTCCTCTGTAGGACTGTCATTCTCACGCAACAGCAGGCAGAGAGGATTAGTAAAAAGACAGGTAAGACGTGGTGTCGGAGAGGTACAGTCGGCCCTTCATGACTATTTTCCTTACTCCCTTTGCAACTTGCCGCCTGTTCGTTGCTGCTCTTTCACGCACGTTGCATGCCATAAGGACGCGGCTATCGAAGTTATTCTTTAGGGTTTCTAACCTAGTTTTCTTCGATCATCGTGCTCCCTCCCTGGATTGGGGGTTAGACCTTGTTACCAAAGCCTACTACGGGGAAATGAACGTCGATCAGTGGTCAAAAGCGGACTGGGAAAGAGAGTTTCTCTCGGTGGACGTTTTCGTCATGACTCCTCAGATTCTCCTCGACTTGCTTGACCGAGCATTTCTCTCACTGAGACATTTGCGTGTGCTCGTTATGGATGAGTGCCACCACTGCTCTCCTAAGAAAAAGAACCCAGAGAGTGTCATCTTCTACCGACATTTCTGGAGTAGTAAGCTTGGGACCTTGTGCGGTAATCAAGGAGGGATTGAAAGACCAGATGGCAGCAGCAAGCCGCGGGTATTAGGGCTTACAGGGACACCTTTTGATCCTAATCAGCTTAAAGAGTTCTTGGGGAGCTCTCTGGCTACCTGCAGCGCGAAATACTTAGAGCAAGTAGAGAAGCACATAGAAAAAGAAGTGGACACGCTCTATTTCCCAATTTCCACTAGTTGGCACGCGCTCAAGGATAAAATGGAGAGGTAAGGCTCTCGTTCTAGCTGAACATTTATGCTTTTGTGCTTCCGTATTCTTGTTTCTTGTCCAGCTCTTCTTTCAACCCGACACCTTGCAAGCTATCTGTCCTCCCACCCATGCAGTCTCCTACGGCAGTCATCAGTCTGGGAAGGCAGTCATCAGCCTGGGTTGACAGTCGCACAGCTTACGGGCCAATCTGGAGCTTATGACCTGACCGTATCATTTCTTTTCTCCAACGCTAGGCTTCGATGCAATCTTGGATCTGCTGCCGTGGAGATCATGGAAAAGCTGGACGATTTCTCATCGCCAGCTGAAGAGCTTTTAGAGTCCGTGTCGCACAACTGGGAAGACGTCTTCGAAGCCGGATCAGAAGAAGGTGCGTTCATTGGCCGCCACTGCCAGTAGCCATCTTGGCTGGCGGTCTCATCGAATTCCCATAGGAAGGATGCTTGACCAAAAGTTATCAACTTCTCTTCTTCCTCTTCCACCCGTCCATTTTGGTGCCCTCCATTTCACAAGGTCCTCTTGCGGTTTGTGCTGGTCAAATTTTTGCCCTCACTTTATTGTCGTCAGCCTTCATTTGGTCGGCTCTCGCTGGCTCACTTGCAATCTACTTGTTACTTTTTTCAATTGGACTCCCAGATTTGTCCCCTAAGGTTTGGAAGCTCCTTGATATCCTGGATGCCGAGCTCCACACATGGGGCAAGCATTTGAAATGCCTTGTCTTCCTTAAAGAGACTGTGCATGCGTTAGCGCTTGCATTGATTGTGCAGGTGCGCTTATGATTGGCTTCGAAGTCCCAATCCTTCTACGCTTCCTGTTGTGTTCTCATTCGATGTCATAGCCGTTCTCCGAGCCAATCGGTCTCTTTCCTGCGTCATTACTTCCCATCATCCTTGCTGCAGCGTGAGTCCAATAGGTCGGGTGACATCTCTGATTTAATCACTAGGCCTATCTGAGGGCTAAGTGGCCTGGATTGGGCTGTGACTACGTGGTGGGGCAATCGCGAGAGGTGAAGCTCCGGGCTCACCGTCAAGCGCTCGTGGTTGAAGAGTTCCGCAAAGGTTGTAAAGCAAGAATTCCAAGATTTGGTTCTATATATTTCTAGTTGCTTTCTCTCTGCAGCAGTTGCCCTAACAACAGCCCTATATCATTTCCATCGCTGATACTTTATGCTTTTTATTACCTGTTCTGTACTAGCCATTGAATGTCCTGAACTGGCCCTGCCGGCACTCACATGCTCCATAGGTAAAATTCAGGTACTGGTGTCCACTTCCGTAGCCGAGGAGGGTGTGGATGTTCCTTCGTGCAATCTCGGTAAGGCTTCGTAATTGTCTAGAGTTGAACGTTGGGGGATCACCCTCTTCTGCGACGGCGTATTTCTGTCATTTTTGCACTTTTACGCTTCCATAAGATGTGCGGTGGTCAGAGATAGGCTCAGCGACAAGAGGCAGGGTAGAGGATCTTAGATGGACGTCGTGCACGTTGCCTAGAATGCCTTGAAGTTCTCGTGCCCAGAGTTGTGCTCATAATCCGTGCTCATCCACACTACGTCAAAATGCGGCAGTCGTGGCGTTCGATGACATCTTCAACCGCTACCAGTACCACCAACAAATTGGCAGACTGAGGAAGAAGTCTTCCCGAGCTGTCATGTTCCAGACGCTAGAACAAACGGAGAATAGAGTTGAGCAGGTAACTTATCCTTGAAAGGTCTATTATTCTAAGCCTGGCCATGTCATCCTCTACCTAGATGGATGACTAAACAGCCACCTGTGGCGTCCTGCAACCTGAGAAGTCTGTCTGAGACCGAATCTCTTATCATTGTATCATCACCTGTGTTTCCCTTCTCATCTACCTATCTATACCTTCTTCTGCCTCAGTTCCGTTGGCGTTCGTCGTTCATCCTATTCTTATCTATAGTGAGGCTCTCCCAATCCGCCGCATCACGCACTTGATCTTCTCCTATGTTGGTGCCCCATGCGCTTTGAACATTAAGCTTCTTTCCCGACGCTTCTCTCATATATGCCAGGCCAAGCGTCATATGGTGGAGGCCAAACGCGAAGCTATCCCGGCAGATGCAACTGTTCTTGAGGATGTAGCGGAGTTCATCTCGCATCCTACCACCGCTTTCCACACCGATCAAGGGGCAGAGCTTAATATTGATTCCGCCATCCGCCTGCTTTATAACATCTGCTCCAAACTTAGGAAGGATACCTTCGCCCGTTGGGAGCCCAGTTGGGACTATGACAGGGTACGACATCCTCCGTCTTGGCGTCTGTCTCTTTACTCCAACACACTGCTTCCTTTCCTATGATAAACTCCCTTTTTGGGCCTTGTTACCATATCCTGATTGTCCTTCGAGACTTCTTGGGAAAGCAACTTGCTCTCTTCAGTGACCTGATCTTACGTGGGCCATTGCTGTTCGGTCAGAACTGTCAGTTCCGTCCTCTGCCCCTTTATATTTGCTGAGTGAATGGTTCCTATCTCCACTTACTCAAATAACTGCCTGCCCCTTACCTTTTCGGTTGTGGGTGCCTCACTCCGTTCCCTTTTCTTGAAAGAGTCTCGCCTTTGTCCTCTCACACGGCTCCGTCGCCCTCTCTCGCAGGTCACGGGAGAGCTGGCGCTCTACTTGCCCAAGACACTGCCACTCAGTTCCCTGGTTTTAAAACAAGAAGTACTTGTCTCCCTTCCGAGAAGCAAGCAGCAGTTGGCCTTCAAAGCTTGTAAAGCCCTACACGACGAAGGAGTCATCGATGACCATCTGCGTCTTGTACCAGGGCTTCTTCCCTTGAGGACGCCTCCTGTTCCTAAGAAGGAGAGGGCTTACATCCGTGCTTTGTTGCCTCCTCGTACTTTGGCCGGCAGAGAGGCTTATACCTCAGCTGAGACGATGGACCATGCAAGTGAAGAGGCTATGCGCTTCTATCGGACTGATTTCATTCTGCAGCAGTCGGCTGGTGAGGATGCCAGCGGCAATGCGCAAACCCTGTGTCCTCTGTATTTCTTAACGCTGTCCCGCCTGAATGATGACGCTTTCTCTTGCACGACCTCCTGTTCACGGCCCTTCCGCTTTCACGTAAGTGGAACTGGCGAGACAGTGTCACTCGCCTCTGTTACTCGCGAGAACTGTTTTAACTTCTCGTGGCTAACTTCTCAACGGGAGAGCCTCGAAGAAGGTGATTTCGTCATCCCGGCTTCTGCTAATGCCGAAGAAAAAGCGGCAATTGGAGGAAAGTACCTTGTAATGAGAGGACCGGACTTCGAAAGTAGCGTTCACGAATGGGACCTCAGCAATGAGGAGATTGAAGATGAGTTGAAGGAAGAAGAGCAGGAGGGACACGACGAAGCGGAAGAGGAGAGAGCTGCAGGCATTGAAAAGGATAAGCCCTATCAGATTCTGCGAAGAGAAGCAGCATTGAGTGCGGAAGAGCTTGAGGATAAGAGAAGACGCAAGGAATCTGCTTTTATTGAAAATGTGTGCAAGGAGTTTGAGCAGTGCCTCAAGACCTCTGAGCTGAGAGACATGAGAACCTTCTGTTCAGAGCTCTGTCTGCTCCGTGCGGCTCTGTCGGACAGAGTGAATGGGCTGCATCTCTGTGGTGGGAGAGAAGAATGTAGGAAAGGAGAAGGAGACATCGGCTGTGCACGACGAAAACGATGGGACTATCAGGCGTTAGAGTATCTCGGAGATAGGATCTTGAAGATTGTGAGCTCCTCTTTCCTGTTCCTCTCTCTTCCTGGTGCCTCAGAGGGCAAGCTAACCTTCTCAAGATCCAAGCATATCTCCAACAACTTCCTTGCAGCGAGAGTCAATCGTGAGGGTCTGCAGAGCTACCTCATGAAAGGATCTGACAAATGGCTGCCTCCTCTATCGTATACTCCTCTTCCGTCCTCTTCACTCTCCAGTCAATACGAGGAGCCCGAGGACCAGAGTGCCAGACCTGTTAAGCTCAAGTCTGTGGCAGATATTGCTGAGAGCTTGATCGGCGCTGCATGCGTGGAGAGAGGATACGAGGCTGCTTTGTCTACGATTATCTCGGACCTGAAGCTCTTGAGCCTTCCTCATCTCTCCTCTTCGTCTATTTCTTCGGATTCTTCCCCTTCCCAGCTCTTTCGTGCCATGGTCAGTCAGTATCTCAAGGCTGACATAGAAGACGGGAAAGGAGGCATCTTCGAGCTAGACAATGAGGTTCTGAAATTGAGGAGAAGGAAAGCGGCTGTTTCCCGCCTAGAGGATGTTCTCTCTTACCGTTTCTTGCAGCCGTCTCTTGCAGCTACTGCTCTCACGCATATCTCCGAATGTGACCCTGTACTGGGGGAACAGTACGCTGGAGGTTGTCGCTGCTTTGCCATCTTTGTCTTCGCTCTTCACCATTTATATTAAGAACTCTTCCGCCTAACACCCAAGGTCTCGTACTGCCTCTTGATAGGGTCTACGGGCTGGCTCTACCCTAAGACTCTTGCTCTCTTATGCTTTACCCTTGCACTTGTCATGGTCCTGTCTCGTTTTCTGCTCGAGGACTCCACTTTCCGTCTTTACGTGCGTATTAGAGTCTAACTAATGGTTGTGCTGACTGCTGAATGTCTCCGTAGTTCCGTCTTATGAGCGACTGGAGTTCCTAGGGGACGCAATGCTTTCCGGAATTTTAGCGGAGTATATGCTGAAGGAATTCCCAAATGTATGACGAGGGGGAGACAAGACACAGCGACCCACGGCACACGAGGGGGTATCATGTCAGGGTCAAGGCGGGTTATCATCTGAGAGAGATGTGCCTGTTGGTCTAGCACTAGGTTGTTATAAGGAGGGGCACCAAGTCTCAAGAGCATTTCGTCTTCAATATGGCCAAGGGACGGGGAAGAGTAGAGCCTGAGATGAAAGCTACCCTGCAGCTGATGGCGTCGATATTGACTAGCTGCTCTCCGTTTCTTTCTTGCCTTCTCGTCTGCTAGAGCACCCCCGGTACCTATCATATAAAGGAATCTGCCTGCCTAAAGAACCAGAACCTGGGCAGTGTCGCGATAGCATTAGGCTTGCACAGGATAATTCTCCATGCCTCCCCAACTTTGGAGAGAGCGATTGACCAAGCTGAAGCCTGGTGGCAGGGCAATGGAGGCGCTGCAGAGAGGAACATCGATCAAGAGGAAGTCTCACCGATAGAAGGAGGGTTGAGGGAGCAGGAGGTGGAGGAGGATTTGGAGCTCCCTAAACCGCTTGGAGATGTCCTGGAGGCAGTTGTCGGCGCATTATATGTTGATTGCCAGCTAGACTATGAGGTCTGCAAGGAGATACTCTGGAAGAAGATCATGCCGAAGATCCTTGAGATAGGTACAGGTCTCTTCTGGTCTTCTCTTTTCCCTGCCTCTCTCTTGATAAAGTATATAAGCAATCGGCCAATCTCTCACTTTCTTGACAGCTCCTTATTATTTGACAGTTCCTGACGATGTCGTGTTACTCCTCCGTCAGGCATCACCTCGGATCCTGTCAGTGATCTCTTCACCTTACTACAGGAGAAACGTTGGAAGTATAAGGAGGAGGTTGACTTCAAGCGAGACAAAGACGCCAGGAGGAAGCAAAGAGATGGCCAAACGCACCCAGATGATCTATGCTCCTACTCGTTTATCATTGAGGGAAAGAGTTATACTGGTGTTGCCTCATCAAAGCATTGGGCAAAGAAAAGAGCAGCCAAGAAGGCGCTGCTTGCCCTGGGTAGTGCTCTAACGGAGAGAAATCTAGCTTAATCATACTGCTAGATATGAGACGGAGAACTCTCAAGCCCGTCGACGTCTCCTTGTAAAATGCCAGTTGATTGGTCATATTTGTTCTGTACGTGACTATTAGATGAGAATTTTGCATTGTATTCGGCAGTTCTGTCTCGTCCTCTCTGAAGTCTTCCGTCTACGCCGACTGCGGGTGAGCTTAAGTAGGGTTATTGTCCACCGACCATGACGCACTCCCTGCCGTGCACTGCCGCCCCACATCGACAGAATAGCTCTCGCTCTCTAGTTCCATGGCCATCATACCAAGACCAGAAGAATGCCCTTCTAATGCGGAGCTCTCAGCCGATGCCTCCTTCCCCAGCTCTCGGTTCGCGCTGCTGCTGGCTCCTCCGTAGTAAGAAGATAATGACTAGTCCTCCGCCTGCCTGGCAGCAGCACCAGCAGTGCTCCTTGCCAACAAGATCTTCTTCGACTTCAACCGGTTTGCCTCTTCATCTTTCTCGAAACCGTAATAAGCCAGATTCAGCCACAAAGGGCCTCCAGCAATCATTAGGATTCTTCATTCATTTTCGCTTTGTAATCGTAATTTAACAGGCTGGAGGTCGTCGAGTTGGTAGTGGATGATGAGTTGTGCCGATTTTGGGTGGGGGAAGAGCTGCATTATTACTTCCTCACAGGGAATATAGAGCATATAAGTTTGACATCAGGCGGCAATATTGCGTTGTAGCACAGCGAATCCGTTTTATTGGTTTGGGAGAGAGAGAGAGAGGATGGCTTGCTTTCTGCTCTTTTGGACCGCAGGCTAGACCAGCATGTTCTGATTCTCTCTCTCTCTTTGTCTCTCTCTTTGTCTCTCTCTCTCTCTCTCTCTCTTTCTTTCTTTCTCTCTTTCTTCCTCTCTCTCTCTTTCTCTCTCTCAATCTCTCTCTCTCTTCTGTCTCTTTCTCTCTTCTCTGTCTGGAGCCTCCCTATTTCTTACCTTGTTTTGCTCGACCTCTTTCTGTCAGAACAGTTCCTTTCTTTATCATAGGAAGGTATCATCGACATCACCTAAAAGCTTTTATAATCTTTCTATTTGTGGGAGAGTCTGGAATAAGTCTGTCTAATAAGCATCGAGGGGCATGTCATAGAGAAGAAACTGCGTGCAAGCTACATTTCTCCATTGGCGGCCCTTGCGATAGGCCAATACTGAGCCCCACGATGGTCCTTAAGTGAGAGGGACGAGGGCGAGAGCTGCGTGCCTCATTCAAGACAATAGGAGGAGACCGATACTGAGGAGAAGGAAGCTCTTCCATCCAACATCGGAGACATGAGTTTCCAGTCCTCGGCTTCACAAGAGCCGGTTCCTGGCCGAAGTGCCATCGCTGACATTGGTGAGAGACTCAGAAGTGTCGAGCGGGAAAGAGGACAGCGGAAAGAGGACAGGGGAGAGTAAATCAGAGAAGAGAGGGAGAAGAGAAAGAGAGTGAGAGAAAGAGAGAGGAAGAGGACAGAGAGAGGGACAGACTGAATTAGATAGAGAGACAGAGAGAGACACAGAGAGAGAGAGAGAGAGAGAGAGAGAGAAAAGCACAACCAGGAAGAACAGGAAAGAAAAAAGCACATGGATATGCATTCTGACGGCCCAATGCACAGAGTCATTCCAGAAGACGTCCTTGCTGCTTTATGTAGCCTCTCTAGGTAAGACTCAGCCTGTCTTCTGACCGCCAGGACCCGGTGCCTCGTGACAAAAGGCTTCCATGCGTTCTGTCTACCTCTTCCCTGCACACCACTAAGGGACTTGTTCCTTTCGGCAATTCTCTCCTCCCTCACTTTATCTTTTAGGGCTTGTTGACAAGACAAGGGAGCTACTCGCTGGCGGGCTGTCCGTGAACTCTAAAGACTACGATCACAGAACCGCTCTTCACCTGGCAGCCAGCGGTAGGGGAGCTTGCGCCCAATTTTTCCGTCGCCTCATGTCCATGGACTGCTTAAGGCGACTGAATACCCGTCTGTCTTCAGCTTCTTTTCACTATCCACCTCTGTCTGTCCAGCTTTCCAACACATGACATGCTTGTGCCTACTCATGCCCGTTATCTTTGTGGTTGTAGAGGGTCAAGTTGAAGAAGTCAAAGTGCTGCTCGAACTGGGGGCAGATGTGAACGCCAAAGACAGATGGGGAGGGACACCTCTTCAGGATGCTATTAGGCATAAACACGATGAGGTAACGGATAGACCTAGAGAGGACTAAAGCCTGCTTAGGATAGTGTGGCTTTTTCTTCCATCTCGTCTTTCTTAGATGGAGCTGACCAATGCAGTCCAGTCTTCCATAGCAGAGGCTACACGCGACTTTTGTTAGTTCGCGGCCTCCTTCAGTGGGCCCCGCGTTGTGGGACTGCGAGTAATGAAGAATCGCCTTTAACACGCTACAAACACCCCCCCGTCTTGTAGGTGGCCAAGATCCTAAAGTTACGGGGCGCGGCGGTAGATAGTCCATTTATTTCCGAGGTCATGTGCGCAGCAGCGGGACAGGGAGATCTTGACGAACTGAGGCGTCTGGTAGAGAATGGAGCGCCAGTAGGATCAAAGGACTACGATAGGAGGACGGCATTGCACTTGGCGGCATCAGGTTCTGTCCCTCTCCTCTATCAGGCGCTCGCTGCCGTCCTCTTGGTTCGTTCACCTTCAACCTTATATGGGTGGGATTGTGCACCTTCCTGGAACTCTATTCCCCACTCTTTCGATATCTGGAGTTGTATAGCATTTGTGGCCTAAGATGATGCCTTGTTTGCTCCATTCGGTAACACTTACACTAACACTGCACAGAGGGGCATCTTAAGCTCGTGCAATATCTGGTAGAGAGTGGTGCAGATCTTGATGCAAAGGACAGGTGAGATGCATGAAAAGCAACCTCCGTTGTCCTAGCCTACTCCATGCCACCCAGCTCTCGGATCCCAACCCTTCAGACCTTTCTCTCATGCATTCTACTAACTGGGCTGTCTTCTCATTCGTTTCAAGATGGGGCTCGGCGCCTCTGGACGATGCTCTGCGGTACAAGAAGCAGGAAGTGGCAGGTATCTTAATCCCCTTGGGGGTGCTGTTGCTCTCGGGCTGTTACTGTTGGAAGCACCCCTCAGTCTGTCCTGCTCTTCGCCGTTTACTGAACCCGGCATCCTCTCCAACTCGCAGATTACCTACGAAGCAAGGGGGCCACCATGAATGGGGTCTCTTCTACAAAGGCACAGGATCTCTGCAACGCTGCTGCTATTGGAAATGTGTACGAGATGTGGTGCTTCTTTTTCTTTATTTTGTCATCTGATGCTCTTGTCCAGCGATGACGTACTGCGATTGCTTAAGGAAGGGGTGCAGCCTAATGATCATGACTATGACAGAAGGACCCCACTCCACATTGCAGCTGCGGGTAAGTGCTTTAGACTTATACTCGTCTCTGATGAGAGGCGTTCCTTCGGAAGGTAGACCCAGTTCCCTGACGTTTGTCGATTTTTAGAGGGTCAGCTGGAAGTAGCTAAGGTTCTTCTAGAGAACGGTGCGAACGTAAACGCTTTGGATAGATGGGGAAATACTCCCCTATCTGAGAGTAGAAGTGGAAAGCATAAGACCATTAGCCGCCTTCTCTCTTCGAAAGGTGGCCGGATGGCTACTAGTAGAGACAATAATAACTGGGAGATAGGCCCTTCCGAAGTAGAGTTTCTGGTGAGACTGCTTATACTCTATTGGCTCTGAGTGCGCTCTGTTGTCCGCTTTTAGACTTAGTGTCCTAGATATGAACGCCTTATCTCGTAGAATGACGGTTCTCTAATGCTATTACGTCCTCTCCCCTTACTTCTTACTTTCAGGACGAGATAGGAAGAGGAGAGTTTGGAACGGTGAGACTTAATTCCAGGCCAGCTTCTCAAAAGCATATGTGGTTCCCCCCTCTCTCGTCACTAAATACTAACTACCTCGGATTGTCTCACTTAAAGATCTATCGCGGCAAATGGCGAGGCCTGGAGGTGGCAGTAAAACGAATTCGAGTGGATTTGGCCACAGACAGGCTCCAGCTCGCCCTCAAGGACTTACACAACGAAGTGGCACTGATGAGGTAGAAGAAACCATAGGATGGGGAAAATATGAGGTTTAAGTTTAATTAGACAGAGAGATATGCAACAGGAAAGACTGAAGGTGACGAGACGGAGGGTGCGGTCAATTTGATAGGTTAGAGAGCGTAGGGATACAAAGCACCAAAAAAGGGAGAGAGCTGTGTGTATGTGTGTGTGTGTGTGTGTGGAGGCGGGGGCCATGCATCTAGGGAGCACCGCGCCAGTAAGCTCACTGCGTTCCTCTTTCTCCGCATCACCAAGCACCTTTCGGCATCCGAACTTAGTAATGCTATTGGGCGCTTGTCTGAAGGACCAGCCCTTTCTAGTGCAAGAGTTCATGCCGAACGGAGATCTCCAACATCTTCTA